>JAQGCQ010000144.1:0-20955 GCA_034699945.1 Chamobates pusillus
TTTTTCTCTTTAAATATTAAGTCTATAAATTCAATAATTTTTCAATAATTTAAAATTACATTACTTTCTATACAATCATTTTTTGAGTATTTATTAATAATTTGTTAAATACTATGAAATCTCTGACTTTCGTTGAAAGTTTACGAGAAATGTATTCATTAATTGAGTGAAACTTTTTTAAATGAAAAAATCAATTTTCTATTTCTTCAAATTTAGACAAATTTTAAAAACAATTTTCATAACAACTGATTGTAAATTCGCTGAATTCGTGGTCCGATTGTATTATAACTTTTTAGTGACCCCCCTGGGCTTAATTGATTCGGATATTTGCCACATGGCCTCTTCACTTAAGTAGTTCTCGAAATTGTTGAAAAATGAAAGCATTTGTTCGTTATGTTTGAAAGGATAGTGACAATTCCTGAATCTTCTCATTTGATCAAGGATATTGTATTGTTGCCAACGTTTCCCAAAATTAATGTTTCCGTCGGGTAAGTAATCATTGTTCCCGATGTGGACGAATGTCAAGTCCTGTAGTATTAGACCGATGTATGGAATACAGGGCGGCTCCGTATCGGTTAAGGCTTGTCGGTAGGCCCGAAATGAAGAAGAGGAGTCAATTAGAGCGCTGTATTCCTTAAGACTTTCCGTAATAGTTCTCTGCCATTCGAGTCGACGAATGGGAGCCGAATCCAGTGCTGACAAAATGGCCAGGTATGAATTAAAGTTGGACAATTTTCGTAAATGTTTCATTATTTTGATGAATTTGAGGATAAGTCGTTCCCTCTCTTTAGCATCTTCTTTTTCGAGTATTCGGGAACGGGTCCAATAAGACATTTTATTAAAGTGTTCGGTAAATGTGTTCAGATTAGGAATGAGTTCTTCTTTTTGTTCTTTAGCCCAAACCAATACTTCTGGGATCTCAATCTTAAGGAAGAGCTCAGAGTCAAGGAGTGTCATCTGTTCGGCCAAATTCTCGG
This sequence comes from Chamobates pusillus, assembly GCA_034699945.1. NCBI lineage: Eukaryota > Metazoa > Arthropoda > Arachnida > Sarcoptiformes > Chamobatidae > Chamobates > Chamobates pusillus. The sequence goes on from JAQGCQ010000144.1 coordinate 978, forward strand.
ATTTAAAGTCACATAAAGAGAACTGTCTCGTCGTTACATTGATTGAGGGTAAGAGTATTGACGCCGAATGGATACCATTCTGGCGCTGATCCATCTTTTCAATACATTTGGCGCGGAGTACTTTAGCTAAAGCCAAGTCCCCCCGATTTACCAATGAATATATGAAATCCATGAGGATTTCGAGCACTTTGTCATTACAATCACCTAAACACATATCATCGACCACTCGGACCAGTAGTGCGAAAGCATTTTTGGCCGCTCTTTGCCTCATATCAGACATAAGAATAAACTTGTTATACCTGCGAAGAAGTTTATTTATCAGTTCCATAGGCGTGACAAGAGTACGGTATGTCGCTAAGAACGCCTCTTGAAACATGAAATCGTTTTTGGACACTTCAGTTGCTTTGACTATCAGTCCATCAACAGTTCCACCCCTGATCTCAGGTCCATCTTCTGTAGGTTTTTTCAAAACAATATAAGCGGAGACATCGGTTTCATCCAATGCGGATAATTCTTCGGGTTCTTCGACGCGAGTTATTTCTGACTGAGAACTGATACCACTTTCCGAAGAGGGAACTAAACTAACCGGAGTACTCGTTCGGGGCATCAGTTCAGGTGAATCATCGGGTATAGGAGTGACTGCTTTCATCTTACTTTTCTTTGGTGGTAAAAGTGGCGGAGGAGTCAAAGAATGTTCCGATTCGAATGAGAAGACACTGTCATCAGAACTGGTGGCCGACACATAACTGGTAGTCTTCTGTTGCATGAAAGACATCTCTACGGCCTGCCATTGACTCTTCACCGTTTGATAGGTGTGCACAGAATGCCGATAGAACTCGGCTTCTTCAGGACCGGCATAGCTGCCCACCATTTGCATATAAGCCATGATATTTTTTTTCTTGGGCGGCAGAGGTGGCGGTCGGTTCTCCAAATTGTTTGGATTAATTGTCATCATCTCATCATTTGCTTCGTTCTTAAAGTGTGGACACGAAGTCGAATGCGAACAAATGCTATTCGTATTACTCGACAGTCTTTGGATTAAGTCTTGACTAGAATTATGACTTTCACGGGTATATTCATCGATATTGTCGTACTCTGAGGGCGGCCGCAGTGGTCGAGTGTCTAATATGTTATGAATGTTAGAAAGACTCAACTTAGGCCTCATCTTCACCGGCAGTTGTGGAGGAAAATCGCCATCAACTGTGTCTTCACTGATTGAGGTTTTAATTGATCTCATTTTGTCGATCAAACCGTCCATTCGATAATTCGACTGAAATGGCGATGAATTCGATGACGAAAAATGATTTGTGAAATCTTGTGAACTATTGTTCGACGAATAAGTCTTTGTTGTCATTGTTTTTGTGGATGACTTGAACTCATATCGACTAAAATTGTAAGAATTAGTGCTTTTACTCTCTTCTGAAGAAGAGTTTGTGTTATAAGAGTTTGTTTGTGACCGGAATTGTCTGAAATCATTCCTCGGCTCGGCTTCACATCTGGTCATAGATAAGAGGTCGTCAGCAGATAAGTGATTAATTCCAGAATAGTTGAGACACGAGTCCATTGAATCGCAATTTGAGGTGCAATTAGAGGACTGACATATTGGTGACCAATCGAACGATGTCTGCGATAATAGTCTCTTATCTGATCGCGGAAAGCGTTTCGGTGGTAATGGAGGTGGTTCTGGTTCATCCGCATCGATATCAAGTAAATCTGAAACCGATAGGGGTCTGCCATCGACGCCATTTGGTTTAGGCGGTTTTGGAGGGGGTTCAACCGGTCCGTCACAGACATCGTTTGACGAATTAAGGACATTATCTGACGATAAGGAATGACTTAAATGATCGACAAAACCCGCTCTAAACTGAATGGGTGGCGGAGTCGCAAAGTTTGTCTTTTCAAGGATTTCCTTTTCGCGGGGGGACAGAGGAATCTCAGGTAAGGAAGACCTGTGCGACGAGTTATTATTGGACAGACTTTCATTTAGTTTTAATGGATTCGGCTTTTTTGAGCCCAAACGGCACAAAGTTTGGGTCATAGGCTGACCACTGGAGGAACCGTTAGGGGTCTGATTGCCTGACTCAGTCTTGAGAAGACTGTCCCTATTTTTGTAGCGATCAATACATAACTGGACGAGTGCCTAATCAAACAAAAAGGCAAAATCAGATAAAAATAAGTGGTGTTCCCATCAGTTCATAAATAATGGGTTTGTGTTTGGTATCAAAAGACAGATATATTGAGTGAAAGTAAATAAGATTTTGATTAAAACTGATATCAAAAATAACTCATATTTACATTAACCGCTTCGTAAACATTCTTTGATATATTTCCGACCGACTGTTTGTCCAATGGTTTGTCGCTTTTGATTAGAACGCTGTCCGACCAACGGATCAGTTCGGCTAAACTTTGATATACTTGGTTTGTCGCTGAAATCATCATGGAACTATTTTCAACAAAATGTCACTTTTAATTTATAACTCATTAAACATAACCTTAAGATAAATTAATGAGATAAGCAAGAATAAGCAAGGAGGATCAACATAAAAACCTAATTGAATTTGTCAACCAATCAATTCCTATTAGTTTAACGAGAATTTAAATGTAATAAAAATGTTTTTTAGTTTGAAATTTATGTAAATTTCCGGGTTTTTCACAAATTAGACGAAATTGAGGCCAATATTTAGTACAAACAATAAATTTTGTTTTTTAACAGAAAAACAGATAAAAACAAATAGTTTTAAGTGTTTTAAGAGTTGTAATAAATTAACGATAATTTTGCAGGAGTTCAAAGAGAACGCTAAATGTTAACCTGTGCTCATCAGCTAATTTTTATGTAAACTTGTTAAATTATGGATAAATTAGTGCAAACCTCTGCTCATTACTGATGAGATATGCCTTCAATTCCTGATATCCGGTTAACACTATCTCCAAGATAATAGTGGCCGAACCGGACAACTGTTCCAATTTTTCTTTTTCCACCACATCCTGGAAATACCGGAGCGCTGACGACAATTGTTTGACGAATACAATCGCGTGATTAATATCTTTCTCTTTTTTAACCGTCTTTTGAGACTTTTTGCTGTCATAAGGCTTAGAAAAGGGCTCTACTTTTGTGTGACGGTTCTTATGATGTTTGTGATGTCCGTGCGATCTGTGCGGTGATGACGAACGCGTCGCTGAAGGGGACCGGATCTGATTTAACTTATCAATGAAGTCCTGTTTGAAGGAACGGGCTCTACGGGCCAGACGGTACCCTGGTCGATGCCGTACTTGCTCTGAATAATGCAAACGAATAACAATTTTAAATTTTATATAAATATTTAATAGTTTGTCAAACATTGAGAATACCAGAGATGTTCAATGAATGCAATGGTATTCCGAACACAGAATTAAATTTCGACATTTTCTCAATTATGCAAATGAGGAGCCTTTCCCACAGAGTGTGATCATCCCTTCAAAATTGAATGACATTTACTTTAAATCACTTTTGTATTAATGAAAACATAAGTCTATCCATAATTTGTTGTTAAGTGAGTGCATCGAAGGTCAATATGGGTTCACTTAGAAGACAGGGTTCACTTAAATATACAGATTGAACGGAATAAATAGCTTTTGTTTCTTAGTTTTGTTATTCTTTGTCAAATTAACGGAACTTTGGATAAACACAAATCATAAGTCTTGGAAGGCATCCACACCACGGAAGTAATGCACAGACAGATAGGGCTGAGTCGCCGGAAAACGCATTATCAGTGAAAAAATGGCAAAAAAAAATCACAAACAAAATGAAGACAAAACACAAAAATACAATGAATTTAAATAAAATTCAATAAAATTTGTTTCTACAATAAAAATAAGTACAGTCTGTTGGGCACAGTGTTGGGCAAAGACCTGATCCGCATCAGAGCCACGATTGAAATGTCAGAACAATTGAAATGTTAGTAATATTTTATAATAAATTACTGCAGAAATTATTATCGCGGATACAAAAACAGTAATATTTGTAACTAGATTACTTAGTAAATGGACAGCCAAGTAGTGGAAAGAGCGAACAGCACATGAAATTAATTATTAATATTACTGAACTAACTATGAAATAAAGCGGAAAAAATTAGATTAATTTGGGATTAAAACGAAATTTCATTTAATATCTAAAACGTGTTATGCTTTTCATACAACACAACAGTAATTACTTTTAGTTTTTGTTTCTCTCATTATATTTCGAATCTAATTATTATTTTTATTCAATTCATAAGCAAAACAATTATCAAATATTTGGAACACAAATATTATAAAACAGTCTTCAGATTAAATGTAAAACAAATGACTCGTAATTTTACACTAAAAAAGATGAGAATCATTTGGAAAAAAGCAATTAATCAGTGATTCTGTGATAACATAAGAGAGGAGATAACAAATTTTTTTTATTGCAGAATATTTCTCATCTTGATCGATTGCAGAGGATTTTCCAAGAAAACTTTCAACTAAAGCATTAATCCCTGAAGAGCTTTTCCAAGACTCGTTCAGGTCTTATCCAAAAAGGTCTAAAATTTTAATGTGAAAACACCCCCGCATTTTGCAGTAATGGTATTCAATATTAGAGTGTTTTCCTTAATGTAAATGTTTTGTATTTTTTGTCAAAATCTCATTCTATTAGAAATTAATAATAAAACGATTGAATAAAATATTGAAAGTCGAAAATTGATGCACTTCGAGGGATCAGAATAAAGTGCATTCAATTCATGTTTGTGCAGTCTGTGTGGTATGTTCTCCACAAAGGGATATAGCTGTGAGGCTCAACTAGTTGTTCAATGGATGTGCACATTCACTATTAGTGCTGTTAGGAAATGAAATATACTTTGGGAGCCATCCATGTCTTCCCACACACTGTTAACATCAGTATTAGTTTTTTTTCGCTTTGGATTCGAGAAAATGAAAACATAATATCTTTTTTTGTGAAAAAAATAATCGAGTATTAGAGCCAACAGAATATTCAGGTTTCACAATAGAGAAGTGCATCGAAAGCCTGAGGAATGCCTTTTACTATTCAATACTTAGCTATGAATGACATACACTTGTTATGGCTTACAATACAATCAATTCAAAAGAGTGGGAAGACGTTTGAAGAGATCGACTCTTCAGATCGAGCCATAGCTCATTGAGAAGTATGTCTTCCAAATGTCAAATGATTAGCACAAACTACAGCTCATCCATAGCTAAGAATTTGTCGTTCAATTCCGGTTAATATGAGATACACTTCTCATATCTGCTCTTATTGTCAAAAACAGATCTCATTCAAAGTTGTCTGCAATTAGTTTTGAATTTTCAACATTAAAATAATGAGTTTGTGACACATTCTGGCACAACCTCACTTTGGCTTTACGATAAAAGTGCTTAAATTAGAAATTAGGACTTGATCTAGTTCAAAATAAATTGAAAAATACTTTATTTCGGAATAAATTTGATCAAAAATATTAATACAATAGAAATCGTTGTTTTGATTCCGTGAGAAATTCAGATAATTTATGGTTTGATAACAAAGTCTTTAATTGAATTTTTGCAAATACTTTCAAACATTTCCAAAGTCCACATTATGTTTGTCCAAAACTAATTGAGCAAGACTAAATGCAAGATAAAATTGCGAATATATTTCGTTTTTTCCTGCATTTAATAGGAATTAAAAAAATTTCTATTTTTTGATTCAATTATTTGATATGTAATGAAAATAATGAAAAAAACCGGATCTGAAAAAAGTTTTAGTAGACATACAACGCATTAGCGCTGGAATGACGACAACATTGCAATAATTGAGTTTTGCTAATAATTGGTAAGTTTGGTCATTCTAGTGATTGTCGAACATATGCCTAAAGTCTAACGACATGTCGTTATCGTAGAGGAAAAGAAGACTTTTATCGTTATTATGACATCATTTGATTTGTATCTGAAGACTAAAAAGAGCTAAAATTTTTACGTAAATCAGAATAAAAGCACTCAAATGACTATTTTTACCTCTTTTTCTCATTTAATGAAATTGAATGCCTTTTCAAAGGAAACAATTGTTCTTCCAATCAATTGATGGCAACTAAACTAAACTATCAAATCTCATAAATTGAACAAAACTTTCATAACATAATAGACTCGCAATCGATATTCGTTGCAGTCATCATAGAGTCAGTCAATCATGTCTTGAGGGGAGTCTCAAAGGGGTCACAAAATACCATACAATACAATACATGTCCATTAAATCAAGTCTCACTATTTTTTTGATTAACAGAATGTTTCAATTCTAAAAGTAACCTAGATGTTTTAATAATTGAAGGACAATTTCAATGAATTTTATGAAATAAATTTTTAATTTTGAAAAGTAGACAAGTGTTGAGGTCGTGGCCATCACTGACTCAGACATAACATTGACTTTAGAGCCGAAAGCGTAACGAAATGTAATGCAAATGATTTTGATTCATATTTTTGTAATTATTTTTCGACGGAAAACAAAATTTCAAATTAATTGAAAATTCTTGAAATACATGAACGCAAAGGAAGTAATGAACAGAGGGGTTGTCAAATAGGGGGACGGGTCACTTTTGTGACAGTCGGCTGTGACACGTGCCACACGCATTTTTTAGCGATTACAGTATTTCTAGATATTTACAATTTAATCCTTATTAATCCAAATTAAATATTAACTCTAATCGGATATATTCTTGGCAAAGTTTTGAACTAAAATAACCTTTGTGACAATTTAATGGGGGTATCCTCTTATCCATTCCTTCCCCAGAATTTGTTGTTTTTTGCGAATGAGCTATTGCGAATTGCTAACTAGATCATTCAATTTTGATTAAATGTCAAAATACAATGCAGTGTTTTTTTCAAATAATTTTAATTAAAACAAACATGATACATTTAATGAAAGCGAAATGATAAGAATGTTGTTGTTGTGCACATACCTGAGTCGCCCCACATGTTGTGCTAAACTGGCATTTCTCAGAAAATATCATTCATTATATAATTAGATTAATTGGCGAACAATTCAATAGAAAAGTTGAGTTCAAAATAAATTTTTGTATTGAACTCAGACTAAAACAGAGCATAAAAATTGTATAAATCGGCAAATTATTAGACATTTAGTACTGAAAACTGTGATTTTATCATCTTATTATCGGTTAACAAAAGCCAATAATGAGTTATAATAATCATTTAAAAGTGTATTCGGAGTCTTCACAAACAAATTATTAATTTTAGTTGTAATTCAAGTGACAAAATAAAAAACATTATTCAGACAGAAATACTCCGCGACATAACTCTCAATACTAGACATCAGACTGGAGTCAAACCAATAGTAACAGTAAAATACATATGAATTGAGTGAGTTATGGCGCATGGTCAACTCAACACTGGGAGTGTACACATACTCCACCATTCTTGTTCATTCTTATTCATTCTCATTCACTAAATACTATTAATAAATGTGTGCAAAGACTGAACAAGTGTTTCAACAAAATCTCTGAATTTCCAGATGACTCATATGTTTATGTTTTTCTTATTCAATACTTTTAAAGAGTCTGGGAATGACCTCCTTTAAGATGGGATGAGTCTTCACTTGACTCACATTAAAATTCATTATTTCACACAAAAATTGATAAACCAAAACGATTTAACAGCTGATTGTGTAAATACAAAGACCAAGTTAAATGAAAAAAAATCTTTTTGTTAATCAACTTAATTAAATACAAAACATTAATTAAAGTCATTAAACAAGAAATCTCTCTCTCTCTCTCTCTCTCTCTCTCTCTCTCTCTCTCTCTCTCTCTCTCTCTCTCCCTCTCTCTCTCTCTCCTCGCAAAAATAGACCAAGTTCTAATAGCTAATCAATAAAGAGAATCGATTTTAGTATATTTTGATCTAATAATAGATTTATTATCAAACCTTTTAGTGTTTGATTTGATTGAATTGACATTAAGTTTGTTAATGTTTTACGTCATTCCAGGAGTGGTTTACTTACAGTTTTGTAGAAATTAGAATATTTAGAATACATTGAAATACTTATGAAATAGGTTTCCTATTTATGTAATGCATACAAAAAGACAATGTTTTACTTATAATAAAAAAAGGATTTCAAAGACTCGTATAAAATATTTGCTATCAAACAAGTGCTTAATTTATTCAAAGTAGGCCTTCTTCGCTGTCAACTTTACCTTGAAAAGTTTATCCTCAATTTAAAAGACAATAATAAATTGTCTAAATTTTTTCAAAGTAATGGTATTGAATAATTTGAAGGAATGGCAACTCTTGGCCATCACTGGTATTGTCTTCATAAATAATAAATCCTTTATTGGATTAATAAAAGTTTTATTCAATAAAAGAGAAAATGAGCACAAATTTGACAGCAAATGGTTTTAGAGATAAATGTAATGTTTTTCCAACGAATAAATGACTGAAACGGACAGACAGTCGTCACGTATGACAAAGAGAGCCATCAAAGAGTTAGACGGCTGTTCCTCTTTCAAGATTTTGTTTGATTTCTTGAGTGTATTGACCATAAAATCTGTCCAATTTCTTATTGAATTTCATATTTCTTTCATTGATATAATCGATGTCCGCGTCGTCATCGAAACGTCTTCTTCGGCTATATTTAGATCTCTTTTCAATTTGTTTATCCAAGTCTTCAACCATACGATCGATGGCTTTCTCCGAGTCTTTGTGTGTGTTATGAATGAGACTGTTTTGATTGGCATAAAACAAGTCTTTCCCCAACTTTTCCTTATTCTTCTCATATTCATTGAAATCGGGTTTCATTTGTTTAGTTAATCTGTTGTACTGTCGAGCGGTGGCCGCCTCGTAGTCACTGAAACCGGGATCAGGATTTTGTTTGGCGTCACGTTTTCTGTGCCAACGTTCGGAGTCGTCCGCCTGAATGCCCAACAATTTATTCCTCTCATAGTCTTCACCCGTTTCTTTAGCCGTCTCTTTGGCCAACTCTTCGTTCAGTTTATATTCTGCCATTTGTTGTCTTTTCTCCCAATTCGGTGGCATTTGTTGTCTTTTATTTTCTTCGACGACTTCTTTGTGGTTGAGACGACTCGCCTCGTTCTGTAATTACACCACAAATACATTGAAATAAATTAATGTCTAAATCATATGCTTTCAAAGTTTCTTTCAATTTAAAGGTTTGTTAAATCAAGGTTTAAATCAAATACAAAATATTGATTGAGTTGTGCTTTAATTTGACAAAACCTTAAATTCAATATAATTACCCGTTTTGCGTGTAAATCCCGTAATCTCTTGAGTCGTTCGGCTTTTTTGTTGTCCATTTTTCCAAAAATTTTATACTGAGTTTAATTTGTGTTGAATTAAAGGCAAATATTAATTGTAAATCAAATTAAATTCAATAAAAATTTTAATGAAATAGTGATTGACTGACTCAACACAAACACAAACAAAACGCACTCAAATCGAGTCATTCATTAAAGACATCTATCGATGAAAATATAAAACACTCGAAGAATCACATGTTTTGAATGTAAACAACAAATCTAATGACAAATATTTTAATTATTTGTTAAACAATGGTTTATGAATACATCAGCAAAATTAAAACCAAATACAATCCTTCAGTCATTGAATATTCTTGCAAATATCAAGTGTTTGTTTGTGGAACCTATCAATTAATTGAGGACAACAACAGCTGCCAAACTTCAGAAGAAACTCTCAAGAGAGTGAATGATCGCCTTGGTAACCTCTTGCTCATCTCAACAACTAATGAGTTGATCCAAGAGTATGAGTGTTATGATGGCGGTGTCTTTGATCTCAAGATTGCTCAATACAATGGTGACGAAGACAGGCTTATTGTCGCCCATTCTAATGGTTTTGTAGCCATTTATTCAATTGATTTAAACAACAAATTACAGACAATTAGAAGATATTTCACCGATTCTTCATTATTGACGTGTTTGACGACAATCAACAAAGAGTTGGTGTTTGTGGGCAACTCTGAAGGAAAGTTAGTTTCAATCAATTTATGTGATGATACGACACAACACTTATCTGTGACTAAGTTTTCTGAACCGATTTGGACACTATTTTGTCATCAATTTTGTGATAATCATCTTTTGTTTGTTGGATCCGATGACAGTCTAATGAGAATTTATTGCTTTAATGATATGAGTGAACAACTTTTCCAGAATCTGAAACCCATTGAAACGAATAAAGACTCGAGCGCTGGTATTACGAGCTTTGGATCAGATTATAGTTCAGACAATTGTTTATCTCTTATCGTTGGTTCTTATGATGAGTTTATTCGCTTTTATACCATCGAATGGATGGACCAAAAAGTGAAAGTTATTTTCAAATACAAACTGCATATCCCTGAGAGTGGAATCTGGAGAATCATTTTGAGGAACGACTTCAAACACACTCTTCTGGTGTCCGGAATGTATTCGAGCGCTCATATCATTGTTGATTCAAAAGTTGTTCAAACTTTGGATCCGTTAGACTCCAAGTCCAGTGATAAGCACCTAATTTATGGCCTTAACTGTGATTCTCAAATGAATAACATTCTTATGGCTTCCTTTTACGGCAAATCTGTTTATCTGTTCCGCAAAAATCCAATCACTTCTCAATAAAATATTGTTTTGTATTTTATTTCTTTACTTTTCAATTAAAATCAAATTATTAATGCTTTGAATCGAAAAATTGTATCAATTGTTAAGTGAATGGACAGGAGTTGGATGTGTGATGTGTGTCAACAATTAGCACAACTCACAGACCATTGATGTCTTCGTGAATTTGGATCAAAAACAACAAAAAAGTTGTCTCTATTCTGATTTCGCATACATTTAATGATTACAATAAATGCAAACATTAAGTACTGAAAGCGGACATCAGTTGAACACTGGTCTGACATTAGGCCAAACATTTGATGCAATCATTATAGTAACTAACTATGATCTAGCAACAACAACAAACTTAATCTAAATCTAGTTTCTAAATTGAGTGGATAATAAATTGGTGAAAATGATTGTTATGTGTTTATGTGTTCATCTATTTAGATTTGAGGACACTGGCAATTACCTTGCTAGACAAGTTCAAATAATGTATGTGAGTTGCATAAAATTAGCAAGATTAATTTTAAACTTATTAAAATAGTTGCAAATGTGTGACTTCACTGACAGATGAGTGGTGTGTGTGTTGTGTGAGAACTGTTAGGTATTTAATAGACGTATATTAGGGTTGCAAAAGTGGTGACTCCTTTGGGTTCTGTATTTTGGTGTACGTATTGGTACGTAATATACGTTTAACAGCAAAATAATAAACAAAAAATAGTGGATCGGAGTATAGACTCCGAGTCTCGCAATACTCGCAATACTATTGAATAGCTTTACTAAAACTCATTGAAAAGTCTTACTGAATGTTGGCTTAACGTTAGCCTCCATTTTGCTATTTAACAACAAATCACTCATTAAATCATCACTTGTTTTGTGATTTTAATTACATTTGAGATATGATTTTGACATTTATTTAATTGATATTTTAATTAATCAAAAATTTGAAACTAATTTATTTGAAAACATTTGATGATAAGAGGATATCGACAATAATAATAACGATTGTTAAGAGACCACTATTTTATCGCAACTGTTATTGTTTTGTGTAAATCAATGCATAGTTTTATTAAACAATTTATTCGCTTTTAATTGAGTTTTAAATAATTTTTTATTCAAAAGTATTAGTAAATTATTTTGTCTGCAAATATACTGCAAAACCGTATTATTTAAATAAATAATTGTATTATTTTTGTGCTTCAAATCAAATAATATATTTGTGCAGAGATTTAGTGCCTTTTAATCAATTGTTTGCTCTTTTTATGTGAATATTTAATAAGTCGTGAAATATATATATATTTTTCAGTCATTTCTCTAATTTGTGATTATATTTCTTCGCATTTCTCTTATTTTTATATAAAAAACCACTTTTAGAGACCAGTAAATGGTTTGACATAAAAAGCATTTTTTAATTATTTTTTGTTTCATTTGACATAAAAACTGATAATAAGTTTTTTATTATAAAATATACTTTTATTTAAATGAATGACATTTTCTTTGGTTTTATGTTTGAATTGACGTAAATCTGAAGATAAATAAGAGATTAATATTTAGTTGAGTGCCGACACATCTCAGTGTGACTAAAATGAGACAATTGATGCCACGATTAATGCCATGTTAACTATGAGAGAATTGAATACCAATTATATAAACACTTCGCCGAATATGGCCACCGGAATCAATGAAGAGTATGTCCTCATTATCACAACCATAACTGTTATCTACTTTTCTAAGTCTTGATTAGTATTTGACAAATGTTTTAGTCTTTGATCTAATTTTTCTCTTATCTAACACTTGATTCAAATGAAAAATTGTATTCACATATATTCTGATTGTATTCCTCTGCAGTCCATTAGTGTCATCGCTGGCGTTACCACTAAACCAATGGACTAAAAGATGTGTTATTATCCAAAAAGACGAGAGAGGATATGGTCTTCGGGTGAGCGGAGAGTCGCCAGTATTTGTTGAGAGTGTCAGAGAAGGTATGGTTTATAAGACGGCGTTATTTTTTGCTGTTTTTCAGACAAAATCAATATTTTTGTTGAAGTCAGAGCTCAGTATATTTTTCTTATCCTTTCCTTTCAGTCTGTCTTTTATTGATTTTTTTTGTCTGAAAATAAAAACAAAAACCTTTTATTGATTGGCATTGAAAATAATAATCGCTATAATTAGTTGTGATTTACCCTATTATTTACCCAAATTATAGGGGGCGCCGCCTGGAGAGCCGGAGTTCGACCCGGGGATAAGATAATTAAAGTGTCAGGCACTCTTGTCACGCAACACCATCATGGTGAAGTTGTCCGAATGATTCAAAGTTGCGGTTCTTATGTTGGTCTAACTCTGTTGGGTCTGAAGACACCGCCCCCATCAGCCAATATGGCGCCCAAACCTATACAAATAACTGGTCCATCGCCTGCCTCTGAAAGTACACAACAGGCCTACGATGAGAACAAAGTATTGAAAATCAAAGAAATGATTTGCAAACAAAAGGAACATTTGACTAATTTGTTGGCAAATCCTAAGAAGAATCAAAAGTCAGAGATCGACAAAACCGTCAAAACTATTGAAAGCTTAGAGAAGGAAATCGAAAAAATGACTTTTGATGTCACCCGACACAGACATACCTCTATGTCCGCAGAGAATCTGACCACTGGAGCAACAAATGATCCGACGATAGTGGGCGCCAACGCCAATGCAAAGAAATCGCACAGCTTTGGACAGTACGACACCAGAGCCCCCATTATGACTATGGAATCGGACGATGAAAACGACGACTTCACTAATAATAACACTAATAGTCGAAGGAATAGCTCTTTAATAAGTAATTCAAAGGTTAATTACCCTGAAATCAGTGATATACCCAAAACTGTGGACGGACTTCACGGTCACTGTCTTCAAATGACTCGATGGCTGTTGACTCAAGACTTACCACCTCATGCACTACTATTCTATACAATGGCGGGTCATGTGTTCCCAATGTTGGCGGCACAAACTCCAATGGCCAATCGTCAGTCGGCACAACGGCTGGCCTGGCAGATAGCCTTGACGTGGCTAATGAAGGACTCGCCACTTACTTTTGCTGACTTCCCCTCCCATTCGTTCGATAAATTCGCGGAAACACTTGAGTCCACGCAGTCATCGCTCGAAACATTATTTGAGCCGTTCTTCGAAACGACACAAAAGATAATTAGAGAACAATTAGAAAAGTGGAGAAATTCTGTAAACATAGGTTTGGCCCCACCTGTTATGCCGACCGCAAGGGATGAATTGTTGGTAACTATTCAACTGGTGCTGAACGAGTCAAATGCTAGTCTGGAACAGACGGTCGACGCCCTTCTAATGCAAGCACAGGTCAACAACGCATCAACAATAGCCTTGGTGACGGCCCTCTTGACCATTGGCCACTTTGTGTTTGCCTGTCCATCAAAGCACTTGCTTTTCTCACAAAATGATTCAACGAGTTGTCCGCCGAGTAATCCGGTGCTAAAGTTGTCAATGGACTCACATAAGAAGCACAAGAGGGCTGTGTCCTGTCCAAACCGCAACCAAATTCCGGGCCACAACGAAGCAGGTCATCACTTCTGTGCCACACATGATATAACGAAACCGATATACTGTTCGGGATGTTTGTGTCCGGTTTGGGGCACATTTGGTCTGACGTGTGCCCACTGCCAGATGTCTGTTCACAATTGGTGTATGAAAAACGCTGCGGCTAACAGTCCGTGTCCGGGGCCGCAGTCGGATAACCAGTCAAGCAATACAACACCTTCTGTGCGGGCAGTGAAAAAGAACCGGCGCTGGAATTCAGACAGATATACGTTAATAGATATGATCAAAAAGACTGTTGCGCCGAATCACGAACCACACGCGCCGCCACTCATCTCATCGTCGACCTCTTCTTCCGATGATGACGATGACGCTCTCATGTAAGTCAATAACAAACCATTTGCACAGCACATAGTCCTCTCTTTCATCTAATATTATGATCAAAACTGTGCTATAATTAGTTTGAATTAAGTCTATCGATTGCATCACATATTGTTTGACATCAAATGATTTGTTTGCTTTCAATCACTTAATTGGATCCCAAATACCATTTAATCCACTTTTGAAGCGATTACTTCATTAGTTCTTTGATTTTAATTGGATTTGTTTACAAATTAATACAGAACTGGAGTCACACAGCTTTCATTTGGAGCGGACAACACTACTGCCACAAACTCGACGACACCGACGCCTCCCAACACTATTACACGTTCGGAGTCTTTCAGGCAAAGAGACAGGGTGAGACTTACTGACACACACATTACCATACTTTGCATTTAATTTATGGCTCAACTCTTAATACCCTTTAATTGCAAATATATTTTATTACTATAGAAGTAACTCCTATTAAATGTTAATGTAATTCCTATCTATTCCGACCATTATTTGATGTAAACTCAGGGATAGTCAGTGCTAATGATGTCATTTCAATATTAGCTAAAAGGAGCGGGTTTCATTTTTTTTGCACTCAGCCCCAAATATTTGATGTTTGAGCAAATTTTTCCCCCGAATTTGCTGTTTATTTTGCAGAAGTGTTGTACTGTTTCCCTGATCGGCGCCATTCTGGCCATCATTGTTTAGATGAAACTGTGCTCACATTTGGGTCGTTGCCATTCATTTAATGAGTAGTAATTTATCCGATTTGCGTCGCTATCGCACAGCACTTTCTCTGTTTATCAACACGCGATCCAATAAACTAAACGTCATTCACATTACCCGCTGACAACTCATTTGTTATTATTGTTATTCTGAGCCCACAATTACTGCACAAAAAACACAATTTTTTATTTTCCTGTATTTTAACGAAAATTGTTTTTCATTTCATTCGTTTGTGTTTTCAGCGCAAAACCGTTCCCTCATATCGTAAACGCAGTGATCCGGCGCTGACCACATCCAACTCAACTCTGGCCGGGACTACAGTTAGTACAGACTCGAACCTGACTCCAGACATTTCTGGATCGCCGACCACTACATCACCAGATAATTGGCAATTATCTTCTTCTGAAGATGAAGATGAAGACCAGAGTCAAAGTGATGCTCATCCTCACCATAGTAACGCCAATACCCCAACAGTCACACAGCAGCAAACCCTGGATGAGGATACGCCCCCACCTTTGCCTCCTCGGCCCCCATCAGAAAAGCGAAAACAAATCCAGAACGAGATCATGGAGTCAGAGAAGCGACACGTGGCTGTCCTTAAATTTATTAATGATGTCTTCTATAAACCACTGGCAAAGGATAGGCTATTGCCTGAGTCAGACTTAGAGGCGGTCTTCTGTAATGTCAAAAAGTTGCGGACTGTCCACAAAAGAATTCTAAAAGCGTTGTTAGCACCAAACAAGTCATTGGAACAGTCACTTTGTGATACCTTCTGCGGTCAATTGGGTCAACAGTTAGAGGCCGAGGCCTCCCATTTCTGTGCAAAGCAAAAGATGGGTGGTTTGGACACCTGGAGGGCCCGCAAAAAGGATTCTAAACTTAAGAATTTTCTCGATCCCGAACTAAGAACCAAATGTATTCCCGACGACACTCTGGCGAGGCTTGGATTGGAAGACCACTTGGGAACAGTGTTTCAGAGACCACTTAGATATCAACTTTTATTGGATAGACTACTTCACGCCACGCCCTCCGATTCAATTGAATATACACTCGTTGCCCGAGCGCTGACCCGCTGTCGAGAAATAGGATCCGTTGTTAATGAGGCGACGCGAAGAGCAGAGTCTGAGCAGAGACTCAAAGATATTACTCGCAAAACAGAAAAAATGCAAAATCTTATCCTAAACCTTACGGACCACTCTATGGTACACGAGGGGGCCCTCACGTGGCGTATAAACAAACAAAAATGTGTGGACGTTCTGCTGGTTCTGACCGACAAAATACTAGTGATATTAGCGCGCGATTCCAACGACAAGTTTACTCTGAAATATCACACAAATCCGACGGCGAAGACCATCAAACAGTCGGACACTAATCCGACAAATAATAAGACACATCACTCGCCTATAGTCTTATTACACGATCTGTTGATTAAGGATGTGGCCACAGATCCCAACGCTTTCTTTCTAATATCGAAAGACCAGGACGTGTTCTATGAGTTTACTGCCGCCACTCCTAATGAGAAGAAACAGTGGACGCATTACATTACTAAGACCACTGACTCTTTCAATCTCTCCAAACCCACACAAACTGTTACCAAATTAAAGGACTTGACTTCTCAGCCGAGCACTGATGAAGAGAACAAATCCAAAGATATTGAAGACACTGATGTCGATAAAGAAGACTTAAAACCAGAAGCGGACGAATCAAATACCAGTGCTGTGACTGACGAACAAAATAATAATAATAATAATGAAAGTAATAATAAAGTAACTGAAGAGCACTCTAACAAAGCAGACATTTCTCCACCACAACCACCAAAACAGTCCAGAGTTGAAGGAATTATTCGATATGTCCGCGAAGACGAGTGTCAACCCCCTGAACTCATATCTCCGACTCGGGTTACAATATCAAGTGAACCAAATTTCGAAGCACTGGCCGTACAGTCACCCGAACAACGAATTGCAGAAATCGATTCTAAAGTTAAGAGACTAATGGATGAAAAACGCATTGTTTTGGCAAATATGAGAGGTCTGTCCCATTGATACTAATTTTAATCGACACTACAATAATTGATCAAATGTTTAGGTATTTCAGACTCATATGAATGGAATATTGTCAGTGATATTGGAGAACATGATGTTGACCTGTCCTCTGCTGCGCGAGAGGTCACCTTTTTTGACAAAGGTTTGCATTTATTTTGTTTGAATTAATGTATTAATGATTTGTTAATCTAATAGCGATGTCAGTGGTGACCACTCTGGCCAGGGATGGTCTCACCAGTGAGTCCTACGAACCGTTAGTTAGTCTTAGGGATCAAATCAACGCACTTTTGGCACGAATTACATTAGAAATGGAGAGACAGCGCACTGATGCAGAACAGACCCTCTTCTTCCAAACGACTTCAGACCAGAGCTCTGGTGAGCCGGCAGCTTACTTCTAACCATCAATAGTCCGATTATCAATATATTTGTATATAAAGTATTTTATTTGTTGTTAATTATAATTGATTTCCCATTCATTAAATTAATTAATTGATCGAAAAATTATTGAATAAAAATCTTTATTTTGATTCTTTTGACTATTATTATGTTCATTGATTCCAAACTCAATGTCTAACAATTGGTGTATATGTGTGAGAGGGAGACAATGAGTCCAATTTTTGTTTGCCAGCCTTTGTTCACTACTCGAGTGGTCAATAAATTCAATAGAGAATTATAAGTGCAGTCATTATTAATGATAGAATTATACCCTAACCATTTGCCTAATACCGAAGCTTGAGATCCCAAACCCCTTAACTATAGTTAACCATCATTTCGGTGAACCATCCAATGGATGGCATCCATGCGATGATTCGCCGATTAATGTGTTTCTGGCATTAGTTCCTCCAAACATCCAATTGATTCGATTGTTTGCCATTTTATTATTAAATTAACTTTATTTTAGCCTAAAATCAAGTTTCAGATAATTATCGAAAAATAATGTTCACATAAAACAAACAAAAACTATTTGATGAAAGTAAGCATTTGTTTGTATAACAGAGTAGTGAACTACTAGTGCTGTTAAAAACTTTTCGAATTCTTATTCCGATTATTGAATACTAGAAACAATGAAATTAAATGATTTATTCAGAAATCAATTAAAAATTTAGTTCAAATGACGAAAACAAGTGGACCCTTTCGGACGAGTTTGTGGTCAATACTATTCTCTAATTCATTAGCGAATCGAAGGAATCGGTATTTAACTAATAATTCGGTTTTTGTGCGACTAATAAAACGATCGATAGTTACATAAATTATTGGAGAAGTAATATATGAAGAGTATATCGTGATAGCCATCCCCTAACAAAACAATACCATTAGAGCTCAAACAATATCTTAGAGAAGAAGAAGAAGTTTATATTTAGTATATTATAAAGTGATTCAACATTTAGTTTAGCAAAATTCATAAATCTATTGTAAATATCCAAACATTTCAGTGTGTATAAGAGTAAAAATTAAACTGTTAGTATTGTCAGTGTTTTAATCAATTCAAAATTTAATTGTATCTTCGTTTTTGTCGATCAAATGGCAATAATTGGCATTAAATGTAATTATAGTGCTCTCAATGACAGACTTATGGCTCTGTAGTCTAAATCATTGAATATTATTCGCAGTAATTATTGATTTCTTCATTAAATGTTGAGTTCGTTATAATTTGCTTTCAAATAATATTCATTAGAAGTGAAGTGAAGACAAATAGAAGAATGAATTCATTTCGAGTGAAATTCGTTTAAGTCACGAATATTTTGCAAGAACTGTCAAAACTAATTCATTGCCATCAAATTCAGTCAAATTCTTCAAATAATTTTCCTCATTTAATGGTGTTTTTAGATTAGAAAATATTTGAGATGTTATTCGATATATTTGTCGACAAACTATTTGCCAAAACATTTAATGAATATTTTTTATGATAACTGTGAAAATCTACTCATAAATAGATTTTTGTCTCAAAATTATATTTTTGAAAACATTTTAACTGATTTTAATGAATAGAAATAATTTTGTGATCAGAATATTATGACATTACAACTGAACTCTCATTAATAATAATAATAATAAATTGTTAAACAATTTGATTGTTATTAAGTGAAAGGTTGAGATGACAACATTGCTTGAGGTGAATGGTAACTCAAGAAGCAACAACTTGTCATCTCCAGCCCTTTCCAATAGTTCTTCTGCGGATGATATCGACAGAAGTACTGAATTAACTGAACGATTGAAGAAAATGAATGATCTCAATGAGTTTATCAAGACCAAATCAGACAATTTTGATAATCCGGACGCTATATATCCGGACGACGACAACGTAAATAACAGCGATATTTACGAAAATGAAAACTATGGCAATGAAGCCCCAGAATTGTATAATTCTGTTGGATATAACCATGGTAAATATGAGGATTACGGCGAATATTTGGGTAAAAAGCAGTCAAAAATTATGAACCAAACCAACGAATCCGATCAAAAGATTGAGAACAAAGATTCAAAACTTGAAGACGAAAATCTTATGCTCGAAGACTTTGATTCGAGTAATAATAATCTCAATAATAGTCAGAATTTGATTAAAACTCAGATTCAAAACTCATCGAATATTAACAGCAAGGATGATGAGGGTGGTCCATTTTCATCTATAATTGACTCAATCAGAGGCTTATTTGGTGGCAAAAAAGTAGATCCAATCGATAGCAATAGAGGACC
>JAQGCQ010000145.1:0-20938 GCA_034699945.1 Chamobates pusillus
AACTCAAAGTCGAACTATTTTCGAGTAAAACTATTTTAATAGAAAATTTTTAGTTTAAATCAGAAATTTTTCACTTAATTATTGTTTGAAAAATGTTGAAAACAATTGACCAAATTCTCGATTACATACTATGTCTATGACTTCATTAAAGCCTATAAACAAATCCTTTAGATATCGATCTGTTTTCCTATGTTTTAGTTATTTGCATCTCATCTGTAATTAATTGATATTTTGGAGGAATCGATGTATTTCCTGATTATTAATTTAAACCAAATATTATATTAGACGCCGACAGAGCTCTCAATACATATTTTAATTATTCAAAACATATTCAAATCAAATGATATAATAAATGATTGGATGAAAAAAAGTACTCAATTCTTAATGAATTGGAATAAAAGAGGGGAAGACTTTAGTAGAAAGATATGAACAAAAATTCAATTAATTGAATATAAAGCATATGTTTTAGTGTATAGACTATTATTAACTTGAATTGAATGTTGCAAATAATAATTTTCCATTAAATGAATTGAATGTATTCCGAGTTCGCATTAACTCTGAAAATGTATTTCTGTTTATATAAAACAAAGTTTTAAATTTTACATTCATTTGGAGTTATACTGCAATGAATTGTATTTTTATGGATCTCTCGTTTTTGGTATTAAATAAATTCTAATTTAATATCAAAACTATAAAACGAAACCGAAATTAGTATAAGAATTGAGGAGAGAATGGTCTGAATTGGTCTGAATTTGTGGAAACACACAAACAAAACACATTCC
This sequence comes from Chamobates pusillus, assembly GCA_034699945.1. Taxonomy (NCBI): domain Eukaryota; kingdom Metazoa; phylum Arthropoda; class Arachnida; order Sarcoptiformes; family Chamobatidae; genus Chamobates; species Chamobates pusillus. The sequence goes on from JAQGCQ010000145.1 coordinate 783, forward strand.
GATATAAAAAGAAAAATAAAATTAATTCATGCATTAGTTTTGAAACTCTATTTCTAATGGATTAATATTTCAAATTTTTCATTATTTATAATGAATGAGTTGCCAGTCGTTTGAATTAAACATTAATTCCAAAAATGTTTAATAAATAATAGTTATCTTTAAGGAAACGTTAATAAATAGGAATAGTATTACAAAAGTTGTGTATATATTATATATTTGTGAATATTTCGAGTTTATATTATATGATAAATAGTTTGGTCGCAGAAATTCAAGTCATTAATTGGTGGACCTTTTTTTTTAAGAGAAACTATTCTCTGAAAATTTAGACAGAAATGCATTCAATGAAATAAATCGGTTCGAAGTAAGTGAGGACTGCAATGAGGACTACCATTAATGTTCGGTAATGTTCGTGATTACGTCCATCTGAATGGCAAACAACTATCACTACTCATGATTTATGAAGACAGTCATGCACTGCGAACAGCACTGGTCGCACAGCACAGCCGAGGCCTTATGCCAGGTTCACAGTAGAGTCTAACATAGAGTCCGAAAATATATGAATGTTTGAAAAATCTATGGACTTATACTTAATTTATTTTGCTTATAACCAAACGATTCAAAGCATGCAAACGACTAAATATTGAGTTATAGCTCTCATATCTATTATTTTTAATAATAATCTTGGTAGAATATGTCGCTTCACTTGACAAAAAGCCGGTCCAAATTTTAAAAAGTTCAACAAATGTACTTACTTCACATCGAGTCCTATTTATATTATTCAAATTTAATCGATATATTTTATCCCTGGTAAAAATAATGAAGAAATAACAATCAATTGCTGATAATGAAGACATTGGTTGAAAATAAGGGGTACTTACATAGCGCCGACATATAGTGAATCACTTCGGGCGTCCAAATAAAAAGTCCTGTAATGATAGCGCCCGCAACTGAATTCTCGGACGTGTTCTGTAAACATAACACAAGAAAACACATCAATTGATTATCTTTGATATCAAAAGCAGTTATTTTGAATAATGTTTGAAATGAGATACAAAAAGTGAAAGTTTTGTTGGCGTTATAATCAAACTCTAATAGTTTGGAATAATTGCCTCCAATAGCTATGGAGATGTTGGAGCAAGATCATATATGATGGTATAACTATATCACAACATTATCATTATATGGAAATGTGATTTAAAACCAATTCTTAGCCAAACATTTATAACTCTAGTATTGACAGAATTATCAAAATGCGAGCCTCCCTTATCATAGGGATTGAAGGCGCTGGAGGGGGATAGGGCTGTGCGGCGATCACCAGATGAGGTGCGTCTCAGCGAGAGTGCAATCGAGTGAAATGAAGCACATTTTAATATAAGCTGACGAATGGTTGAGCTCTGGTAAGGCATATATAATAGCGTGCCCTTTAAATCGCACGATTTGTTCATTATTTTCATTAACTATTATTATTAATTACTTTACAAATTCTATACCCATCCCATTCTATCCCATTCTATACTCATTCTGTGCGATTCTATCCCATCCAAGCACTAAATTATGTTATGTTGGCTCACATCCCGATTCCTGGTCTGAGTCTAAGCCATATCTGCACTGAAATTATTCGCCCATAAGGTATGCCTCTCTCTATTCATGCAAACATTCACCACAAATGTGTGATTTGTTGAGTCACCGGCTCTTAGTCTTCGGCGCGAAAGGCCTCAAACGAAGGAATGGATCGAAAATCCAAACCAAGACTGAAGAAAACAACGCATAATAATTTGTGGGGTGGGTGTGAAATGGGTGTCAAAATGCGAAAATGCATTACCTATGTCTACACATTATAAGCGATTTGAAAGCAAGCCATGAAAACAGCCCTAAATATCTTCATCTGATTTTTGTTTTCTTTTGGGCCCTTATTTTCTCACTCTTTAAACACAATTTGTTTACTTCGGCTCTGATTTGAGGGCAAAACAAAATGTGGCGCGAAATCGATTTTATGCCATTCATGGCATTCAACACAACACACACCGAAACAATAGACACAATCAATAGTCTAAAGGAGTGGTCTTAACATTCAATTCATTTGACTTTCGAAGAATATATTTTAGTTTCCATCAAATTTTGAAGAGATTTCCAAAATCTCTAAACAAAACAAAATAAGAAAAACACGATTTAATCGAATCGAAACTCTATTAGAAGACATCCAATCGTTTGGTTTTCTTATAAAAGCAATTAAATAGAAACCGATTGACTCCACGAATAAGTTTTCAATTAAGTGAGTAAACCGTAAGCAGTGGTTCAGTCAATGATTGTTCTTTCAATGTTTCAATTGATTGAAAGCATTCATTAATTCAATCGCAGATATAATGACTTAATTATTGTCTGCAATCAATTTCCAAATTAATATTTCTGACACTCATTTCAATTATTCTGTTCACTAATCAAATCATTTCTTCTCTAATTCTAAATAATAAACAATTTTTGGGGAAAAAACTATAAACAGATTTCAAGAATATTGTGAATATAACAATAAATTAGGGAAACACTCAAATGAATCAAAATCTGACCAAAATTCACAATTAATACAACTTTTAAGTGAATATTTTGGGAAAACATTTTGTGATTAAATATTAAAATTTCTATTCATTAAAATTAATTTGTTTTGAAAAAATTGTTTAATTAAAAAACTAATTTCAATGAAAGAGCGCTCAAAATAATTATAAATATATTAAGACTTGTAATGAACAGATAGTTATTAATTATAATGGATTAAAAGCACACCATTTGTGGAACGCTTTAATCTCAAAAACAAGATATGAATCTTAGGAACAAAAAAAGTATTTTTGAATTTCAAGTCTAGTTTTGAGTGAAAATTTAGTGGAAAGACTGCATTTTTGAAGTGATGGCCGCACACATCCTATCATCAGTCTTAGGCATATCTGTCAACGACATCAACAAAACCGATGCGAACCAAAATGTTTGGTTGGGTTGACAGGACTGGTGACCAAACTATAATCACGACAAATATCACTCGTAATTAGCAATAATTCTCATTCGTTTCACTCAGTCGTCACAAAACTTTTAGAAATCACTCGCTTTTTGATTGAATCAAAACTTTGAAATTACTTTTTGAGCCGAAACTAATTTTTCTTTGAAATTGACTTTTCATTTGACTCTTCATTGGATGACAACATTTCAATGAATTTTCTGATGAATTTAATTCATTATTTGATTACTAACTCCAGTAATGATTAGAGAAGAAAGCTTTGAATCGAGTAATAGAAACAGTTTTTTTAGTGTAAATACTTTATAGGGAACGCCATATCATTGCTTTAATGGATGTGATATCCGACTCAGTATTAAAGTCTGTCTGAATTGGTATTCTGCCGGTGCTCTCAATATCGGGGTTTTGGCGAATTGAGATAAAAAGCAGTTGTCTTACTCTCGGGAATAACCGGCAAAAAGTTTGAACTAATGAAGACATGAAGACATCTGAAGACATCTCTGACACAACTTTTTGACAGATGTTTCAATGAAACCAAAATCTACTGAAAAGTTGGACAAAACATACGACTAATGTTATCGAAGAACAGCAAAACCCGAACAAAAGTAATAGTAACATGCTAACATTGCTAACATCGCTAATAGCTACAGCAATAGCCAGTCCTATTTTAGTGCTAAATGACTTTATAACAACTTTGAGAGCCCAGCGCCTCAGTACAGCCTTAAGGTCTGGCCGTTCGGTGGTGTAGCGAAACTTTTTTCACTAAATATGAAATTAAGACATTAAGACATTAAAACATTAAATCATATTATATGCCAACTCTTGTCTCGAAATAAATATATGGAGTATTCAAAGCCGGCCTTTCTTTTCAGGTTATAATGTGTTTGGCTTCGGGCCATCACTTTTACTGGTCAATAGAGGTGGGAAAATGGCTGCCAGTGATGGCAGTGCTTACAGTGCTTACAATCAAATGATTGTGTGCTGAAACAAAAACTAAAAACAAGTTGAGTTTGAGTTGAATTATTTGAGTGCATAACACATAACATGGCATTTGAGGCATCAAACAACAAACCGTCAATTAATTCAGACGAATATAGCCATCAGCCAAATACAGCCCAACTCAGACTCAACTGGAACTCAGCTCCGAAGCCGGGCTCTGACTTAAACCCAATCTTGAGTGGAGAACTCGTGCTAAGCAAAGCTAATGAAATGAAATCACCTGAACATAAAAGTTATGCTCATAAGACCGAGAGGGGAGTCAAAGGCACACCATAGAGAGAAACATACAAAAAGGGCATTAATATTGAGCAGAGGGGTCATAACGCAGGGATCGCCAATATTCCAGTCTACCAGGCCACCAGTATACCAGTCAAACTTGTTTTTTACTGATCGCCACAAAAAATATATACACATATATTGAGTACTCGTTGGCACAAAATTAAGTCATCAAAACTCCTAATTATATACATATATATAATACAATATATTGTTTATGCAAACAAAATAAGAGGAAAAAACTAATCATAGATTCGTCGAACCGTACAATCGATTGTCTAATGATTTGTGTTTTATTATTACTTAGGATTCAGTTTTCAATATTTTTCAATAAAAATTCAAATATTTGGCAAAAATAGAATACATTTGTTGTCAATCGATAACAAGGATAACAACGAGACAAAGACCAGAGAAATGAGTTATTCATAAAACAATTTGAGTTCTAAAGAGATAGTTATAAAGAAATTTACATTCACTACAATGGACTCCATTGAGAACTTCCTTCAATTAAATAGATTAGAAGTGCATGAAGTCTATGATGTCTATGAAAACTATGAATCGCTTGAAAAACAACGATAGGGACTATGACTACAACTATGACTACCACTCGACTACGAAAGACAGACAAAGCAGATCTCAATTAACCAAAACAAGACATACGACCGATACAGGCGTGCAGTCGGGCAGCTGAGCACTGGCACAACACTGCACTGCACACCACTTGGGTCAACAACAAAAAAATATGATCATTAGTCGCATATATCGATCCTATCGAATATTCAGAGGGCTGAGAGTGGGCTCATCCCAAGTTAACATGGATAATTGAAAATTCATTGGATATAACATTAATTAATGGACGTCTGTCTTGTTTTATGAACTTAACTGATCATCATTTTTATGAGTGACTCTTTTGATCAATAATTCATGAGCTCATACATGACTACATGAGACACATCCAGAAGTCTATTGAATTAACTCTTAATGTTCTCTACAAATAAGGAATTAAAATCTTTTTGCATTCAAACACATTATATAATGGATTAATTAAGGCTTAGATTAAAACTACACAAAATGTCATACAATTTAAGTCTACATCTGATTATACAAACAAAATGACATAAAAGAACAAAAATTGCTTTAAATTATAAATTAAACTAAATTTATAGAAAAGTCTTTAATATTGTATTAGAGAATCAGTAATAAAGTCAAACGTTTCAATTATTTACGAAAAAAGAGGGCTTTCAACCAATAGTGGAATGGATGCAAACGACCAAAAATAACACTCGTATTCAAAAATGTATTCAATTCAGAGAATAACATATAAAATGGAAGAAACAGAGTATCGAACCATTAAAAGTATGGCTCCTCTCTATCTCAAGAGTGCAATAGATCTGTTACCAAAGGGAGAAAAAGAGAGATTTATACCAACAATACAGTAATCGAGACGACCAAAGGGAGAGAGGGAAGGGGAGAGAGAGAGAGAGAGAGAGAGAGAGAGAGAGAGAGAGAGAGAGAGAGAGAGAGAGTTGAAAAGAGGCGAGAGTTCGAAATATTGATGATTTATCTAAAATTTTGACAGCAATACAATAGATGTTTCATTTGTGAACCGAAATGGCAGTGCATTTCACTAATTTCAAAATTTTCGTATCATTTGTTTATCTCGAATTCCCATTCAATGGCAAAACTATTGTATATTTTGAGTTATGATCACTAAATCACATAAAAAGTATTTTTAGAAAAAATATGAATGATTTTAAAACACAAGAAATAAATGTATTATTATTTGTTTTTACAATTTTTAGAATAAATGGAAGTAAAAGGAAAGACAATATTTGATAGGAAAGTGAGCCAACAGTGAGCTTAGCGATGGCTCAGAGTCGAGGCAAGTCGAGTGTGTAATGAAGCTGTGATGCCATTCATTCAGGTTTGCACTAACTTTTGTATAGCGAACACACTCTTAGACTACTGATAGTGCGATATATGGAATACATTGCAATCTCAGTGAAGGAGAGGGAGAGAGTGATGCAAACAAACGGTGCAGTGTTTGGCACTGTTTTGCACGAAATGTCTCACAAATCCTAAACTCGGAGCACAAGAGCGAGAAGTGAGAGAAAGAGAGTAAAGAAAGGAAAGCAACCGAAGAATTAACTTCGAGTCACACCATTCACAACATTGAAGGCAACCAATATTTGAATGCATCCACTGTTGAGTCCCCGAAAATATGCCTGAATTCACGTCAATATATATTCGTCTGACGAATCAGTCGACAAATAAATCGCCAAATCTTTAACTCAATTATTTGCTTTACAGACATAAAGGCAAAGGAATGCAAAACAAAAATTTCAGACAATTCTTTCGAAAACAAAATTAAAATTCTTCAGAAAAATGAGTAATATTTTTGATGAATTTGGAAGAAAGGCTGAAAACTAATAAAGAAATACTACTTCTAATACACACAAAGTCTTATCGAAAGTCATAAAATATATGTTTTGATTGAATATCAGCGCAAATAAGAGACAAATGGATGATATGATGTGAGAACCATATTAGCCATCGATTTGAGTCTAAATCAATGTTGAGAACAGTTGGCATAAACTGCAAGTTTCACACAACCAGAAGATTAAAGATTAAAACTTCATCATTACATTAATAAAAGTAAAAGTTTGGAGCAGACTATCAGAGGCTGTGATTCGGTTGTAATGGTAGAGCACTTCTATTTGTAGACCAAACGACACTTTCCCCACATTTCAGTACTGTTTAGTTCTGTGAAAACAGAAATCACTCACAAATGAGAGCACAGTTTGTGAGACAATATTTTCTGGTATAGAATTAGTGCAAAGACTGCGCCAAAGAGTGTAATCTTTAATTGGATGCCACGGATCACATCAGTGAAGTTCACTCAACACTTGCCTGTTATCACAATTTATTATCTTCACTATAGAGTGAATGTCTCTTTGAAAACAAGACAATACTCTTCTGTTGCCATTTATTACATTAACTTCGCTTTTAAGCTCACGAATAGATGTCTAAACAAAAGTGAATTAAACTCCGTCTCAAACCTTATTATAAATTACCGATAGTTTGGCACAAAACTCATCCGTGAACTTCACGAATATGTAAAACAATACAAAAGAATATTCAACAATACATTCAACTTTTGTTGGTTTGAAAATCAGTCAAAACTTATCACAAAAAATATGTTATTTATTATTCGAGACTTTTTTCCTCAAGAAATGAGTTACTATTAAAAGTGATTTAATTGTTTATATGATGAGAGATAACATTCTGAGTGTTAATAACTGAATAAGTTATGGATAATTTACTTGCAATTGTTAATGACTCGACTCACAGTTAATGCCAAAAAATTTACACTAATTTAATGCCAGAAATTATAAATTCCAGCGAAGAAAAAGCAAAACTCAAAAGAGAAAAAACTTTGAGAAAATTGAAAGTAATGAAAGTCTGGAATGTTTTAAACTGACTACTGATTCAGTACTGAAATGAAGTGCAGGTTTGGTGTGAATATCATTTACTGGCATTATATCCATTATTTTTATATACACTTTAAATAAAAACTCTGAATAAATATAAAGAATTTCTCACTAAAAGTAATTTAGTCGACGAATAAAGTTTTTGTTTTATTTATAAAAAGCAAATTTAATGCCCAACAAAACAATTGTTTCGACGCTAACATCGCTTATGAAACACGAATTAACTCAAAAACAAACTCTTATATCAATACTCAGATTATAATTAATTCAATTAATTGAATGCAAACATCTATCAAAAAATCTAATTATATTTTAGCTTATTTTGGGCAGAGTTTTAGACCCAGGAATATATCAAATGTTTTGTTATACAAAAAATGAAGAAAAAAAGTTGTATACAAATGTAAACTACGGTTAACTAAAAATTTGTGAAATTATTCAATGATTTATTATCGCTGACAAAAAATGGCAAAAATTGCAAACGTGTTTCGATTCACTCACAAAGTATAGCACTTTTGGGAATCTCAACAATGAAAGCATTACTACCATTAATACCAGAAATTGCAGACCGAATGAGCGACGACTGACTCGTGAGCAACGATTCTGCCATAAAAATGTTACTCTCAATAATAACTATTAAAACTTATACCTCGAATATATTGAATCACAGGTTTTTAGTACAATAGTCTATCGGAAAGCCCTTTAAACAAATATCGGAGAAATGAATGAAAATTTCAAATATTGTTAAAAGACTCGCATTTTTATCACAAAAATACAATTCATTTCAATGAATGGATTCGAGGAAAATCTGTTGAATCAATAATTGTTAACAAAAAATTCACTCTTTATTAGTGGACTAACGGCTAACGAACACACAATTGTTTGCATTGATTAATAATTTGATTGAAAATTAAAGCAAAAATTTTGACAGTTTTTATTAAATCATAATATAATACATAAGATAAATATTGATTGGCTTTCCATAAGCAGAGAGAAAAGCAATTTTGAGTCGACACACGAGCAGCGGGAGAGCCGACTCATGTACACCACAGCATATGATGTCATAGAGAGGATGCAATTTTATACCACAGATGAACCCTAACCGAAATGCATTAATACTTTTCTTCATTTTTTTCAGCAATATTTTAATCCATTTCGAGGTTCACGAATTGCACCCTTTCCTCCCTTTGCTTTCCTTCGGAAGCAATGATAAAAATTCAATGTTGGAGTAATTGAAGACTTTATCATTGATTTATCGCTTAAATCAAACGTAAGTGAAGTCGAGATATAATAATGAAATAATAGTGTAATTCAATGACTTATATATTATATAATATTTATATGTTTTGTGCGTTACTATCGACACATCTGTTCATTAGTTGACGTCTTCTCGAATGAGCTTTTGATGGCTTTTCAGACCAAACCGTATTTGACATAACAATAGTCACCAAAAAAATAATCAGATATTTATTTATATAGAATAGAGAGAGGGATAGTGAGAGAGGAACCACCAAATATGGCAGAAAAATTCATTTCATTGTGATTTGAATAAAGAAGTGCAGCCAATAAGAGTACCGACAGTGTGTGGAAGAACTTCTCTGTCGACTTCTCCCTCTCCCTTTGGCAAAGGAACAGTGGGTATACAAAGACAGCTGTGGCCATAAAATACAAGCAAAGGTGCAAAAAGAGGAGGTTTGCAAAGAGTCAGAGAATAATGTGGTGAAGATTTAATACACATAACGAAAGTATATGTTATGTCGTCCATTCAATTGTGTTTTTCTCATTTGTTGCTTACATACCAGTGCTCTCAAATATTTCGGGCACTTGTCTGAGACACCAATTTTGTAAATTACAGATAAATGAATGAATGATAAGAAAAGAAATTGTGTTTCAGTTTGTCTGCGAATAACCGAAAAATAGATTTCATTCAATCATTACTCAGAAAACTAATAAATGGCTTCCAATAGAAGAGCCAAAGAGTAGTTTATTGGAGACAAGACTTGAAAACTTTTTACTCCAATTGTGAATATCGGGGGCTTTATTCAGAGCACAGGCATCAAATGTATCCGCATTTATAAGAGAGCGTCAATCACTCCGAGAGAGTAAATGATTGATTACACATAAGTAGCCATAATATCAATGGCAAAGCCATCGATTATTTGCCACTATTTTTATATATTCAGTTCATTGTAATAACAAATAAGCATTTAAAGCATTAAAGCACTAAAGATCACAATCACATCACAACATAAAAATTGACTTTGATTTCAGTTATTCACAAAATACTCGACAAATAGATCAATGCTTTTACAGTATGACTGTATGACCAAAAACTAACAAATCTTATGACTTGCCATCAAATGTATGGTTCATAAAAACAGAGCCAAATGCTTTTGAGTTATCAAGATAAGTTTGATAATAAGAAAACAAAAATAAGAGAATAACTAATAGATTAATGTTAGTAATAATGGTATGGATGTAATACCTCTGTGATGCCTAACGGCGTGCTGTGTCTCACTATTGTATTGAGTCCAGTGTCGTCTAAATCCAGACGAAAACGTTGATAATAGAGACAGGGATGCAATAATAGTAATGAAAAGTCTTCTCGAACAGCACTGAAACACTGTGAGAGCACAGGAATAACACAAAATCCTCATTGTTTGCGATTAATATTGGTTTTGACGCAAAAACAAAACAATCGAAAGACAGACAAAAATATATCAGATTTAATGCCAATCACGTGAATCACATCCTCAGCCACTCATAGACTAAACAAAAGCCAATTGTCTATCGATGGTCACAAAATTAGTTGATCCCAACCAATAAACATAACCCAAAGCCAAACATCAATTATATTATTGAATACTAAAGACAACGACAACGACCTGAGCACCGGATATACTCAACGATTGAAAGCATTAACATTTAAACACTTTTGGATCGTTTGTAACAAACAATTATTAAAAGCATTCAAAGAAAAAGTCAATTCATTTTTGAGCACAAAATTGTTTGGGAGTCGAGTGAACACTGAATGAGAACAACATATAAATTGGAGAGCATATGAACTGTGGTATGGGAGCGATATTGTGGCACAAGTTGTGTCCGGTCCACAATGAAGAGCTCAAAACACTGAAACACTCTCGACGTGTATGAAAGAACAGAGTGTATGTGGCGTTAGAGGCGGACCTCCTCCCGTCCCATTCTCTTGGCTGCCGGAGGCAGAGGCAGGCGCTAAATGAGTAGTGACTCCAACGTTAAGCTTATTCAGTAGAAAATTTGCTGAACGGAGCGCCACAACTGTTTTGGCCGTAAGATTGCAAAGAGATAACAAATTTGTTAGAAAAGAGTCCAGAAATGGTTTTGCGATAAAAACAGTCAAAACCAGTGATGTATTTCACAAACACTTAAATTCAATGCAATAAACATAAACATGATTTCGGATATAAAACTTTGCAAAGACTTTCTGTTGTTCTGTTCGCACAAAACTAAACACAAGACTATTCTTTGAGAAGAATACTCTCCGTTTGTATGCTATAAAAGCACAGAATCCGAAGTGAATGTGCTCTCAATGTGTGTACCAAAGGAGAGAATGCGATACCTTTGGCTGCTCTGCGCATGAAATTGACAACAACTCTGTTTTGATACACGAATACAGTCTGTTCCCAATGTTATGTCGGATCAATCAATATCTATGATGTCATCAATCAATGAAACCAAAGAGAGTCGCACTCAATACAAGTGCAAAGAGACGTACGTTCTCTGTCATTGCCAGTACTGAACATTACTGCCTGAGCTCTCGGCATAACTCCCCTAATATTAGAAATGACCCGACACTACACTCACATAATATATTGCGAATAATTTATTCGATACTCGGCTAACATTAGCCCAAATCCAGACTCAAACCAATAATGACTCCAATATTATACTACTGTTCCCTCTCTTTAATCATTTGATTGGAAAACGTGTCCTTTTGTTTAAATATAAATATTATCAAATTAATTGATTGCAATAAACGACAGCACAGGTATACTATTTTTTGATTACACGTCCCCAACAACTATTAAACCGAATGTCATTTAATTTATTGAAACAAATAAACCAAATATAAGTTTAATTTTTTTTTGCTATTCATTTGAGTTTACTTTTGTTATATATTTTGAGTAATAAATTTTTAGAGTCATTTACCTTAAGATTATTCATATCTTTGAGCATTGCTTTGGAAGATAAAATTGAATAATCTATTCCAGGCTTATATTGTAATCAAAATTAAAGGGAAGACTTCTATACAACCATTAAATTAGAAAATTTTTCCAAAATTCTACACAAAAAAAAGTTGATGAATCGCAAGAAATATATAAAAACATTCATTTAAAAAATGAGAATAATTTTCATTCAAATAATTCAGCGAATGTTTAATTAATTCGGTCTCATTTTAGATGAAACTAGTTCATTTATACTAGGAATTACTAATTATCCTCGCTCATGGATTACATCACAGGTCATTTATTATTGATTTTTTACTTGATAGTTTCTTTAAACTGACAATTTAGAAAAAATCAAGGAAATTACAACAACCTAGTTTTATTTGGATGTAAGAGTATGAGTCCATTACATGCAAACTGTCATCTAATTCGAGTCTAATTATGAGAACTAGAGATCAGAGCAATCATTGATTTAATGCTTTTATTAGATTTGATTAAAAGCAGACAATTGTGTCTTCAAATAAGATATAAAAACAAAAACATAAAATTGATGTAAATTTAATTGTTTTGAAACTAATGTGAATCAGTGCTCACAATATGTCTTTATATATAAAGGATGAGCCATAAGTCGGAACTGAGTTTTACGACGAGAGAAGTTGTATTGTATTTGAGTTATCATATAATTTAATGCTCTCACGAATTACTCTCAAAAATGTGCGACTTTTAAATTAGTTGAGACTTTTGGCTGATTTGAGTGTAAAAGCAAATAACAAATACAATCATTTGATCCAAACCTAGAGCTAAGAAAAGACAGAAATGCATTTCAGGTCAAAATTACTCTTTTTATTGAAGAAAACGTTGTTTTGCGTTCGGATCTGGCGTTTGGACTGAGAGGAGAGGGCATTAGAATTGCATGAATTGCATGAACTCGAATAACCACTTAATAATAAAGTATCACTCAATAAATCGAAGCTCAGAATAATTTATCAAATTCTACATTAACTCAATTGGATTTGAGCCGACATTTAGGAAACAGTTTATTATTTGACTCAAAATTAAGTTTTGAAACACTTTTCGACAATTAATTCTCAAAAATTGGTTGTGAAAAATGTTTACTAATATTTTTGAGATAAGAATATTTTTATCCCGAATTTAATGAGAAATTCTTTTTATATATCTATTCATACATTAAAATCAGTAAATTTGCGAAAATGAAAATTTAATGACTGAATGACTAAAAAAATAATTTTTCAAAACATTTAAAGCAAAAAGAGCTCGAAATACACTTTTTAATACATTTTTTAATAGAGCGATATATTGAGCTCATAATCATAATAATTGTTTTCATGCATTAAAATAGTTTTCAAATCATAAGGAATATATCCAATAATTGGGAGAAGAAAACAATGAACAAAAAGTAGTCCATTTGGCGAACGATCACCACTTCCTCGATATTATATGAGAAAAATTGTTAATGTATTCAAAATATAATTAATGATTCAAATTAAATCTCGTGGTTTTCACATATATATTAAATTAACTGATATTTCTTACATCCATTACTTTAACGTCGAATCGTTTCCTTTTGTATAAATTAGCAAAACTTTTAATGCATTTCATTAATTGTTACCAAAAAATGTGCGAAAAATAGGATGAATATTAACGACGAGTTTAATGAAATGAATGAATGAATAAATATATTTCATTTTGTATTGAAATTGAATAATAGCTAAGTTTCCAAATTCGCAGCTCATAAGAGATTTGAGTCACAACTTTGCCGTTCATTATCTGATAACAAAAAAATTGAGTTTAATCTGATCTTGGGATCGATTTGGGCTCAAACCAAAAACCTTTTTCTAAATAAAAATTTGTTTTTTGATAAAAATTAAACGAAAAAAGGATTCATTAAATGAATTATTTTTAATGAGATCACAGAAAATAAGTTTTAGAATAAATTTTGATGAGATTTTATTGACCACAAGAGACTATTAGACCTAAGATTGGTTTTGCAGCAAAGGATGTGCACAACATTTGGGAGGACAGCAGTTGGGAGAGTGGAGAGCGTCAACATTTACTAATGTGTATACTTTATACAACACGTCTCTGCACTTCTCTTCACTTCTACTTCCACTTCAACTAAAACTTTGGAAATCAGTTATAGTGACACAAAACAGACGAAAAACAGATAAACTGAGAAAAGAAGTGTCGGCCAAATGTCGCACTAATGCACTCATAAATGTAAGGATACGTAAAGTATAGAGAAGTGTCAATACCTGCTCTCATATACAATAACAGCTCCAGATTGCACTCGACTTCCAATCACTCATATTATGCCACAGAATGTCCTCTTTTATAGAGCACAGGGAAGAGATCGACACATTCGCCACATTCTATAACTCATTGATTATAAATTAAAAGACTATTTGAAAAAAATTATTGAAAGACATGTGGATTGACATAATCTGATGGCTGAAGGAGTGGCACAAAATTATTGATTGCAAGAATGTTATCAAACATTCAATCGCAAGGAATTCCCAAAAAGTCAAGAATATTGAAGTAAACAATTTTTCTCATTAGTCTTATAATTAAATACATTAATCGTGACATCTGTCCCAACAGTCGGTCGCATTGAATGTCCAAACGTTTGACTCGAATCCAGAACTCAAACAACAATCAAATGAGGAAAAAGTCAAAGAAGTAAAGCTCATCACTCAATGCGATTAATTATTAGATAAGTCTATCGTTTTATGTTAATAGCCTTTGGATAAAGAGTTCTGATTAGAGATTACTATAAAATGCTATAATTAAACGCCAATTAATTCCAGAATAACATTAACTAATATAAGAAGTCATTAAAGAATATCTCAGATGTTTTCTATAATTTTTTAAAGCGATTCTCAGGTCTGGGCTTTTGTTGGTTTTGTCGAAACCAATCAATTACAAGAGTTAAGCATTTTTTTAATGACACTCTCGGCTCTCAAATCAGAGGACTCATGATTTGCAAGAATAAGATTTTAATGAAATTTTATGCTCTCATATTTGAGGCAAAAGAGAGTAAATCTGTTTAATAGGAGACAAATCAACGATTATTTATGTGTGACTATCGACTCATTAGATGTTTGATAGACTGCATAGATTTGGAGCTAACGTTAAAACTAATGCTGACTAACACTTAAGGTTCCGATCCTTAGTTCGGCCATAAGTCACACGTTTATCAAAGAGTGAAACTCTTTGCCAATGTTTGCCATCTTTGGCAGTGTTTGGCACTCTTGAGGGACAAATCAATAACCATTTACATCGGTTTTACTTTTTTATATCAAAGAAAGTGCAAACTCTCCCCAAATGATTATTATTACTCAAAACTTTCTATCCTTTCAGTCGAAGCTTAGTTCAAATGATTGCCATATATTTTACGTCCATTTTCTAGACTTCGACAACAATTCAAGTCTTGCGAACAAAAATATTTTACAACAAATGCATCGAAAACTTTTTTCAGTAAATATCACTTCAATACAAGTTTTACAAACAATTATTATTAAATGTTGAAAGTGAGCCATAAGTGCCGTCAGAACCACACAAATAGTAATGTTTTTCTAATGTATTTGAGAAGAGAGGCATAGATTTTATCAGAAATGACTTAAGTATAGCACTTATATATTAATATGACTTAAATTGCAAGAAAAGAATATAAATTAAATACTGTCGTAAATTTTAAACTATTCTTATCATTAGGTCTGTGGTAGGCCTCACATAGACCTGAGCCAAAGAGCTTAAGCTATTTGAGAAATGCGCTCCAAAATAAAGATATGACTGCACTGGTCTCAAACCAAAAGCAATTTAATGGCTTTCCTTATCACCCGATGGCCTCTCACAGTTTGCGTGGAGGTATGACCACAAAGGCGTTGTCCAGCGCTATAATAAAAGCTATGTTTAGCACTGAATGACCTACAAATACAATGGCAACTAATATATCCCAGATTTCAATATTTTTCAAACACAATATCCAACAGAATTTCAGTGAAAGTCTTTTGAAATTCAAATTTCAAAACATTTTGAGTGAAAATAAATTACAGAAAACCTATGTTTGAAAACATTTGCATTCATAGAGAATATGGCAATAAATTGCTAATTAAGACATAGAGAACATTCAAATTAGGATCAAATGATTTACTGATTTCCATGTAATTCATAGCATACCAAACCATACGATTCCCTTCCAGGACCTTAATTGTCGACTCTAATGGTGTGTATAGCAGTCAAACCTAAAATTTTTATTAGTATTACTGAGTTTAGTTGATTACTCAGTGCTAGTAATTACTGAAAATTTTCATTTCAATCGTCAAACCATAGAATCAAATTGAAAGACCCATTACTGTCGTCGTTAACCATATATTAAGCATAGAATATATGAAATGTATATCTTTTGTTGTCTTCTAACGATTGGAGCGCTATTTAAGCAAAATATGACTTCAAATGCGTTTAAAACTATAATTCCTTTTCATTGTTAGCTTCGATCAAATGTGAGAATTCTTGAAATAAAAAATAAACTTTTGATTACTATTAAAACATTTGATGCAAACATTACGTGCAGTCCATTGTCTACACAATTGGTCGGCTATTTTGTATTGAAAGTCACTCAACTCTAACCCTTAATTATTAAAAAATTAAATAATTGCCAACACATTAATAGTCTGTAATTTAAAACTTAATGAGTTATTATTCAATTAAAGTTGGGCTCAAAATTTAATATCAATTTTAAAAACATTTTGATGTCTGAAAAATATTATTCTATATTTTATTTTCCATTTGAGAACTGTTTTTATTTCCGTTGAAATGTATTTTTATTGAATTATTTGATAATAAAAACATATTTTGGAGAATAAGATATTTATATTTTAATGGTTTGTCGTTTGTCGAGAAAATTGAATCTAAAATACAAAAGCGGTGACAAATCGGTGCCACTATTGAGAAAAGAGTGGGACATATGTACTGTCACTTGCAATGGAATATTTACAATAAATTATGAATAGATGTCTTTTGACATATTCTGTGCAACTCTTGTTTCGTCAAAACATTTTTCCAAAAAAAATGCTACATTCGTTTGAAAGTGTACTCATGTTTGTGACACATCCCTAACACTGACCCAAAACTATTGTCGCCATTCAATAAAAGGTCATTTTCTAACCCAAACGAGGAGTGAGTGAACAGAAGGCACAATACATTCAACAGAGTATACCCGGCCTTCGAAAGTCTAATGTTTATTGTAAGGTCTCATAAATGGGAATCGCCATCGAAGAGGGACTGACCAGAACATCAAACATCACATCAATGATCATTGGTTTGGTCGACAGTCAGTCCACAGTCAGAGAGAAGGGAAGGGAAGAATAGTTGTCTAATGAATTGAATTTTCCGCTCCATATTCTCAGACAATTCGCACACTTTTTTTCTATTAGCGATCATATAATTGACCGAAAAAACTATTGTCGACACAAAAGCATTGCTCACAGGATTTCAAATTTGAAATATTTGAGAAAATTACCATTTGTTTAGTTACCAATGTTTCCAATGTTTACGACAAAAATCTATTAAAAATGATGACAATAATGGCTGAGAGGGAACACAACCACTATTTATAATAAATGACAGAAGAAATAAAGACAATAAATGGATAGAAAGATAATAATTGAGATCAATATATAATAGACGAGAGTTTATTAGTGGAAAAACTATTGTCCGCTCATTTCTATTATCGACCGGCAGTGCCTCCAAATTACTTACCGAAGCGCTCACTTTCTCTCATTGCAGTTATAGCACATCCAATATCCGGTTCCCGTCTTTATTCTGATTTAACACATAGAAGACTACCCTCTCATCATAACTGAGAAAAAGAGATTTGTCTTATTTTGAGACACAAAAGAGAGAACAGAATTGAGTTCTTTGTCACGATTTGCTATTATTTCCCATTCACTCAAAATGGGCTCAAATAACAGAATAAAAACAAATCGATTTTTCATTAGAAAGCATTTCAAATGAATGACAATAATTATATCATTCAACAAATCAAGACATGAAACACATAATAGATTTTTATTCACTTGAGTCTAATTAATGCATTAATTTTCAAATTAAACCATTTTTTTCTAAACTTTTTTCAAAGGCTTTAAACCTTTTATCTGTAAATTAATAAGTGGTCGGAAATCACGAAAATCTGAAAAAATGATCGATTGATTCCAAGCGTATATTTAATATCAAACGACAATCAAAAAAGAAGAAAATTTTAATTGAGGTTCGTTTGAGTCAAAAATAGAAATAATGTCTTTTTATTGGAAAGACATAAAAACATTGCATTTTTTGCTTTAATTGCAATTAAAGATAGAAAAACATAATTATCTAAATTGAGTTTATTTTTATTCATTAATTGAACTAAAAGTTGAATTTGTTTTCTTTTTGAGTCTCTATTCAAATGGTTATGGAATAAGCGAAGCGACAGTCCTTTTGAGAAGTGTTTCCATTTGACATATTTTGTGCTGATATTAAAATTCATGAAAAAAATTGTCTGAAATCTTCAAAATTTGAAATAATTTGAATTTGATTGTAATCTTCTTCACAACAAAAAAGATTGTGAATAAAAGTTAATTCGGTTCAACATTCGGTTCAACAGATCTGAGAATCACTAGAATTGACGACATATAGGAGTGTATGAAATGCTGGGAATAGAGAAGAAAAATAAACATTTGGATCGTTTGCAGAGAGTTAACAATTGTGTGGATTTAGTCAGTATTGCAATACTAGTGCTATGAGTAGTGCTATGACTAACAGTTATTTGCTTTTACTGATCACTGAAAGGAAGTCTGCGTTTCATTTAATACAAAACATTATAACAAATATTGAAGATATGATAGAATTCTTACGATTCCGGTCTATAATGTGCTGTTCATATGAAACAATATTATTGGAAACGATAGCGAAATATTTTATTTATTAAGCGTTGGCTTTATATTCATAATAATAATAATGGTATTCATATATGAAATATCTTCAGTAAAACAGTTCACTTGGAAACAAATGAAACAAATCTATTTTGGATGCTATCAAACAAAGTAATTAGTGCCTAAAGCACTACCACTGCTAGAGGGGATGCACCATAATAGCGGATCACTGCAGAATGCAACTTGCTAAATTAACAAATTTGACAATATTTTTACAAAAAAATGTTTTGTAATTTTGTATCTAATCTTCATTAAGGATTCAAATCGAGTTCAGCGCCAATTCTTTTTGGTATTTCTGCTCTTTTGGTATTTAACTCGAAAAATATTCAATGATTACTAAACATTCATAGCATTAACTAACAAATTATAACATAAATTGTATGAATTACTACAACATTACTGTTATTACAATTTTTGTATTGAAGAACAATAGTGTTTGCGGACAGAAAGGCATATATAGATAACAATGGATTGGACCATTGACCAGGGTACCATTATTTTATTCCCAATAATAATATTCTCGAACCATTGCATCGAAATGTTGTCTACACGTGAAGAATGTTAATATCAATAATAATAATATATTTCAGACAAAACGTAGATTTATAGCAATATTAGAATTACTGAACATTGCGTTGAGTCCAGCGATAGAGTAATCGAAAGATTTGTTTAGTATTGAACACAATATAAGCTCTACATTAATACAAATGACTAAATGTGTGTTCACTCAATAACTGTTATAATTCTGATTAATATAATCGGAAACAATGCAGTCATACCTTTAGCTGAGGGCAGGCATTCAAAGAAACGAGTGAAGCGAAAAAAATCGGTTATTATATATTTTGCGTTTTGTATGACTTCAATGCACAGAATATGTATTTTTTTAATGCAATGTTAAGCTTAGAGTTGAAATTGTATTTTAATCAAAAGTCTGTTGGGAGCGTCTCTTAGATGTCTTGAGCCCAACAAAGTTGAGAAGTATTGAGAGATGTTCTAAAGCTATGTTAGATCTGTATTTGAGCTTGTTAAATTTAATGATATGTGTATGTATTGAGTATTAGAGAAAAGCCTTGCAATGCCTTGGAATGCCTTCCCGCTGTCATTATTATGTGAACCGGCTTTAAGAGAGAGAACAACTAATTCGCGCACTTTCTGTGTAAATAAAAGAACACGTCCTCTATTGAACAGTACTGTATAT
>JAQGCQ010000146.1:0-20900 GCA_034699945.1 Chamobates pusillus
ATTAAAAATCACTATAGTTTTCGAAAAATATCGTTAATAATTTTCCTTAATCTAGAGGGTTCTGGAACTCCTAGAACTGGATAATTTGAACTTTTAGGGAATCGCTATTTTTCAGATGATTGCCCGCTGATGATTGTCTATGAATTTTATCTAGATTAAAAATTTAATGTAAATCCGACAGACCTCACTCATTTGTATCATGATTGACCACCACTGAAAAGTTTTGCTTTAACCGAATTCAAGTGCAAATGATGAATATACCCCCCAATTGGGGGCCCATCAGCAGGATATTTGAGTTCATTTTGGTGCAGATTACCCAGAGCCCTCATTATCCTTAACATCGTTCACAACTTATATAAACTAAATCAATGTAATTTAGTTTTCACCCTAGTTCTGTCTCAAATAGATAAATTCAATCAATTTCATTGAACACTTGTGTCCTTAATAGGTGTCCCCTTTGATTGAGAAAATCATTAAATGTTTGTTGATTTTTTAAACAACACTCGAATATGAAACTAAAAAATATCAGTCATTTTTGCGGTCAATTGCGATCAATATAAAATTAATTCCTTCATATTTGTTATCAATCGCCCTAGGTCATATAATTAATGACTAAGTTCATAAGAATTGTTTATGTTTTGTGTTACCATAAATTATTATTTTGTATTATTTAATGACGGTGATCTTACAACAAATTCTGATTACCAAGAGGGTGTCAGATTGAATAATATAAATAACAATTTTTATACTTATAAGAGTTTTCAATCAATTCTTGATTGGGCCCTAACTCCAGACATGTCAGGCTTTAGGCTTATCCCCTATTGGTGAGTAAGATGCATTTACTGATTGAACTATTGAGTCCCCACTCTTGATGAATTGATAAACACACTCACTGACACTTACTCAACATAAGACAATACCTTTAGGCAAATGTAAACACCTGATGTTCTCTTGAATTATTAAACATGCACATTGATTCAGGAATGTTATTTTTATTTGATTAATAGAAAATGATTGAATTCAATATTTTTCATTTGGTTTTCAAAATGAGACTAAATTTATTGGGGATGAGAAAAACGGCTTGATTTGGATCAGGTTCTATTCCACCATTCAATCCCAGTACCAATTCATAATCGATTGTCAATTGAAAAAATCTGACCAAAGCTAAAAATAGATTAGCTTGGGCAAATTTATCACCCAAACATATACGACGTCCTACTCCAAAACCAGTGCTAGCATCCAATCGGTTCGACGCATACTTTCCATTATTCAAAAACCTTTCGGGTTTGAACTGCTGTCCATTCGGCCAATACTTTTCATCGGTTGATATCAATTGACTCATTAAACAAATGACTGTCTCTTTTGGAATAATATAATTTTCTGAAAGAATAACCTTGATAAAAGTTTGAAAATAAAATTTACCAAGTACCGATTTTACAGTCAGCCAAAGTCATGTGAGGCACACCAATTGGAGCGACATTTCTAATTCTCAGAGTTTCCGAAATGAATGCCATCACATAATGGCAGGGCTCTCTGTCTTCAAGTGTTGGTAATCTCTCTCCGATTTGGCTCTCAATCTCTTGTCTTATCTTTTGCTGAATTTCGGGATAATATGTCATAAAAAGTAAACCCCAAATAAAAGTATTGGCTGTGGTATCTGAACCAGCAATAAGAAGGTCTGCCATACATATCGATAAATTATCATCAATTAAATGCTTTGCTGAGACCTTCCCCTCCCTAATGGCTGTGTTTCGGGCAGTTATAACTGCATCACAAAAATTGCGTTCATTCGACTCATTGTAGTTTTTTCGTAAGATTTAAATAAATCTTTGATTGAATTAAATGTATCGTCGATTTTCTTTTCATATTTTTCAATAGTCTTCCACTCCAATGATCTCATTAGTGGTGATGATTCCCATAATGGTAATTTTGTACCAAGGTCTTTTGAGAATTCAGTGGCCATAGTTTTTGTTTTTTTGAAAGCTTGGTGTTCTGTAGTGTATCTAGATAATATTGTCAAAGTTTGAATTGATTAAAGATTTATTTATTGAAATAATGAAATGAACTTGCTCTCTTCCAAAAATATTCTTGAACATAAAACTAAAATACATTTTGTAAATGTATTCGTTGGGACAGATTTGTTTATCAACCCCTTCCACTTCTAATATGTCTTTGACAGTCGTCTCCACGCTATCAATCATACATGTGAGGAATTCATCACTTTTTGTGTATTTGCTTTGAAATTATTTAAATAATTAAATAGAATCAAATTGACCTTGATTAAAAATTATAAAGATAACTCACTGAACAGCCGATAAGGTGACAGTTCTCAAAGCCTCCTGAGTGGGCCCGTAATCTGTAAATGCTGAGTCTTTGTGTTTGTTATTGGAGAACCATTTTCTTAAATAGAAAAGATCAAGTTATTTTAATTTTATTCATATTTAAACTGATTACTTAAAAATCCATCAGGTCTTCCAGAGCATTCAATTTGACGGAATGTGTCCTTGGCAATTTTTAAATCTGCGATGAAAATAAACGGTTTGCATCCCATCCAGAATGTAAAGACTGGGCCATACTTTTCAGAACATTTTTTGAGAACTTCGGTAAAATGAAATTTAACTCTAAATACTAAATGAAACAAATTATTTTTCAATGTGAAAATTAGAATTTAAATGAATAATTTAGTTTATCCCAAGAAAACTATCATAATAATTTATAATTTTGGAGATCTAAAAAATATTTGATTCTCTCAAATGAACTCTAAAATTATTATTTATTACTTACACAAAACATTGCCAATTATTGGCAATGGGAAGGGTCCGGGAGGAAGACTCCATACCTTTAGGTAAAATACTAACAGTCTATATAAAACAAATGAAACGAAAAGACTTATAATTGTTATATAAATATTAGGGAATAAGATATTCAATAAATTTGATAAAAATGACATCTTTTCAAAAGAAGGTCACTTTAATTAATTCAATAAATATGCTTGATAATGCAATAGTTTATTAATTTTCAAGCCTTTATATAGATCGATCCCTTGCACTGGTGAAGGATTTAATATTCAAGTTAAATATTATATTTAAAAAATATTTAGAATAAAATAATAATTATTAATAGTATTTGAAGGATAGTTGACCTTGGTAAATGTCATTCACAGATAATATAAAAGCTGATAAACACATCTGGGATTGGGTTCAATGAATTTAAATAAAATGTCAGAACAATCATTCAGAAAATAATAAAACTGGATAAATAAAATGTGACTGGTTAATTAGAATAAAGATTTTTAAATCAAAATATCATATTTAAATTGTAAAGGTTTACTTAAAAAGTTACTATTACAATAAATAATTTTCAATATTATATTCTAAGTTTTGAGATTTAAATAATGATAATTATCTAACATTTTAATTGAAAAACAAAAAGTTTAGTTTAAAATCTTTAACATAATGTTTAACCAATTGCTATAAGACTAGATCATTTAATTTTCAAAATAATAATTCATTAACATTTAGTCATTTTTAGTAATTAGTTTGAATGACCTTATTCAAAGTTACAACATTTATTCTAAGCAAAAAAATGTGACTTCTCGATCTCTAGCATAAACTTGGAGCTTTGAATCTTCTCTTGATAAAATGTGTTAAAAAATGTTAAGTTAAGAAAGGAAACTATCCTTTCATTATTAAAAATAACTAATTTAGAAAATGATCTTTGATCATAACACATGGTCATTAACATGATCAAACTCAACATATTTTATTATTTCAACTAGATTATACGTGATCGCTTAATAAATTAAACTTGTTATATCTGTAAAGAGGATAATTAACTTGAAAACATTTGAAAAAGCAGTCTGAAAACTGGACACCTAGCACATTATATGCAAAGCGAATCACCAGGCTTTGAAATTAGGTTTTCAAGTAATTATGCGTTCAGGTTTTGTAATTAAGCCGAGGATATCAAGCTCTTTCTAATTGAGTTTCAAAAATTGAAATAGGCACCGGGAATAGGTGTTATACTGAATCAATTGTTCATTAGAAGTTTATATTAGATAAATTTTTAGGAAATTTGTCGTTTTGACTGCACTTCACTCCAGGATCAACTGTGGAATAAACACAATAGCATATTAACAAGATAATATCACACAGAATTGAAGAATCCCTTGATTATACCTATCATTATTAACATGATCTGGTTTAAAATATGCAATCTAAACTTTAACACATGCTTGATTTGGAATGGTGATTTTCATAAATATATATTATAAAATTTTTCAGCTTGCTTATTGGTACCGTATTTTCGCGATTATAATCCGCGGATTATACAAACATTTTTATGGATTTTTCGAAAAATGAAGCACTGCGGGTTATACATGAGGTGCGGCTTATAGACGAAAATTCTTCTAATAATGCTTAAAATTGAATCTAGTTCTACATCAGATTCTATTTCGGTTTCAGAATCATTTTTTTTGTCAGAGTAATCGTGATTTTTTGTTTTTTATACCTATTTGTTACGTATTCTGGAGTTTCGGGCAAGTTTTCCTCTGGATTAATCATTTATGACTTGTGAAACATTTGAGTTTTGTTAAAAATAATATTTAATTTGATAAAAACCTTTAACATTCACAAACATGCGGCTTATACATGGAGAAAATTGTTAAATCAAAATTTTCTTTGTGCGGCTTATACATTGGTGCGGGTTATAATCGCGAAAATACGGTATATATAATAACAATATGATAATATCTGTGTTGATAATGAACTTTAAAACATATTAACGATTTAATGGAAAACAATAAGAGTTTGAAAAGTGAATATATTTTAGCACATTATATGAACAGATTTTTGAAAATGAGATGATCAAGCTCTTTCCAAATGAATGTGAAAAATTAAAAATGACCGCAAAATGATGTTAAATCCATCACTAATCAAATATTTATATCATCTCAATTTCATTGTCACTTTTCCGAAATTGCTTTTGACCTAGAATCTTTCATTTAGACCAATTTACTGACAATTATGATATCTATTCAAACATTAACTTAATTAATAATTGATATAGAAATCAATTATCAAATGTTTTAATAAAATAGATACTTGCAATGAATTTTACTGAATAAAAAAATGAAATTAGCAAAAAGCCATAAAAGGGTAATTAATTGAAAAAAGATAATTAAACCTGACATATTAATTAGACTTTAACTGGTATAAATTGAGATGTTATCGTCAACTTTCAACCATAATATTATTCAAATTTTATCCGATTTGTTTGATATTAATCAGAACTTAATTTATAGCAAATAATCTTGAAAACCTTTCTAAATAACATTTCACCTATTTCAATCATTTAATCAAAAATTTAACCCAAAATATCGTTTATATTTTTGAAATTCTTAATAAAAACTTCGGAACAAAATGGACAAGATAACTGGTAAATACTTTTTCATCAAATATTTTAGTTTAACAATGTACTTTTTTCAATTAGTTGTGAACGAATGCGAGAGTAAGAAATTTACGCGAAAGTATGCCTTACCTCAAGTTATTTGCAACTTTACCATCAAAAGGAATAAACTGCACGACATTCCCGAGAATAAGGAGTGGATGTTATGGCTATTTGGAATGTCAGGTATGGAATATGAGGCCTTTACCAAAGTGATGGGCACCGGTCAGTACACTTTCTATTTCTACCCTCTTTGCGATGATATCGAGCGCTTTGAGTTACTACTCAAGTATTGCGTTCAGTTTTTTATCATTGATGATCACACTGAGTGTGGCCATGGTGATATTGCAAGAAACCAGGAAAAGTCTTTGATAATTTGGACCCAATTTGGAGAGATATTCGATAATCTCGAAGGGAAAAAGCCGGTATCAAAGTGGAAATGGAGGCCATACATCTTTTCGATGCACTCCTGCCTTGAGCCGATGTACCGCTCCTTTAACGACATACAGAAGAAGCGGTTCGTCGAAGAATAGCGTTTGTATATCGAGGGCAATTTGGAAGAGACTGAATTCATCAATAAGGGCCTCAAACATAAAAGTGTTGATGAGTTGGCCAGGGTAATATGAATATATTGAGAAAAACAAAATAGTAATATCGATTAAATTAATAGATAAAAATAAAAAGTGGCGCCGGTAGGGCTGTCATTCAAATCTGTGAATTTGCTGACAAGCTATTCGTCCCACAAAAGGTTTGGGACGAACCTCGTATGCAAAAGATCCTGGATCTATCGGCACTTTACATGACTATTGTGAACGATATCTATTCGTTTGAGAAGGAGTTTAAAGAGACTAAGGATTTGAACAAGATGTTCAATATGGTTGCACTCCATTCGGCAATTGATGGCATTCCGTTTGAAGAGTCAATGGTGAGAGTGGCCAAAATGGTGATCAATATGGAGAAAGAGATCTTTGAACTCGAAGACCAACTGCTTAAAGAGCCGGACTGTCTTCAGATCACTAAGGATATTATTGATCGTATAAATATTTGCAACGGGGCTAATTACAAATGTAATACCTTTATTGACAGATATAACAAAGTCTAATAGACCTTCTCAAGAAAATAAGCTGGGGTTTTTTCAATTCCTATTTTGAAGATTTCCTCATCTCATATTTTATTTTATGAGTTTATTTTTTGAAAATAAATAAAATGACAAACAATAAAAAAAATAAGTGCTTCAATATATGAAATCTCAATTTAAACATTGATCTAGATCAGTGATGCTTCGATTGTCAACGATTGCCAATTTTTAAAAGCATTATTCATGCGTGAATATTGCAAGTGGCAATTTCATTCATATAGAATTGAGAAAATGACAATGAATTATACAAGGTATTTATTTAAATATTTGGCAATTAAAGCAACTCTGATCTAGACCACATACATAATGATCATAAGAGCAGGATTGGTAAACATATTCATGAGTACATTTTCAATGTTGAGTCAAACCACTCAAAACATTTTGAATGATTTCCCACTTAATATGAACTGATTGCTAATATTTTACTAATTTTACAGCTCTGATTATGACACAAACATACTTGAGCCTTGGGTAAGACTACAATCTAGCATCGAGTCAGTCATTTATTCATTCATAATTCATGCAAGTAAAATAAGAGGATGAGCATGTTATAATCATACATTCTTTAGCTAGATACCTAACAGGAAATTAGTTAATAATTAATTGCCTACATTCCTTTTATCAATCTTGATCAATTTATCACTCTTTAATAAATTTATTGACCAAAGATTATTGAATCAAGTTTAAAAACATCATTTAGCGTTTGACATGTAATTCCACCTTCATTTTTAAGGATAAAATATTTATTTAATAAAAAGTAACTAGATTACATATGATGACCATGATATGCACATCAAACAGATAGAGATAAACTCCTGGTACAATCAATTTAAAATAACAATTTTCATTAATAATAAAATTTGAAGTATGTGTAACCATACAAGACCTGAAAAAATCTATCCAGAGAAACACCAAGACGCTGGACAACTTCTTTAGACCTTTCATATAAATCAGAGTTTAAAGGTGATTCAAAATTTATATGTTTTGCTTTCAAAGTTTCAACTTTTATCTATCAAACTTCAACTCTGATTATATGAAAGGTCTAAAGAAGTTGTCCAGCATCTTGGCGCTTCTCTGGATAGATTTTTTCATGCCTTTCCGGTCAGGTGTGTGTGTAACTCATAACAATTACATTCACTTTAAGAAATCGCATATTTTCAAGAGTATAACTATAAACAATATGTTTCCTACACAAAATTAGTAAGGCATGATAGTTTTAAAATAATGGCTTATTCAGATCTGTAATTAAAGATCATGTTTTCAGCGTTGTGTTTGAGTGAAACTTGCTTATTGAAGACACTGATCTATTTAATAAAACATGTGCTCAATAAATGTGAGACCCAAGCAATGGGTCTGTTTAAGAATCACTTATACCTAGAAAATTTTCTTTTTATAACTATCTTCATTAACATGGTCATATTGAAGATGTTTAAATATAAAAATCATAGTAAATGGCTGATATATTATTTAGACTTGTGATAACTATAAAGCGTATAATGAACTTATGAACATCTGAACCAATTAATAAAAACAGGAAAAATATTTGAGGGGTTGATAACTTCTAGCATATTTTCCGAAAAGTTTTCAAGTAATTAATAGAACAGATTTTGTAAAAAGCTGTCACACGAATGCTAATAATCGTTGGAAGGCATTAACTCCATTAATGAAATGTTAAAAAAACTTTATTAATTGAAACAATAAATTTAACTCATCCATGGATTAACTAAACAAACCTTTTATAATTGCTTTTGTCTATTATACTAGTTAAATTGAAATTTAAAGCTCAATCATATTAAGCACTAGGTAAAGTTTTCTATATATTTATAAATGATGATTTTAACTTTCCAATACAGCCATTAACAATATACTTTAAAACTAAAACTTCCGAAAAAAAGAAAACGTACTTGAGCAACTAAAAATTTTATTCATATGAGATAAATTGAGAACCAAGATCATCTATTTATAACTGATACAATCAACAAACTATTGTCGAGTTTTGAGAATTAGTTTGAATTTGCGAGGTATAAAAAGTACGGCTTGATTTGGATCAGGTTCAATACCGCCATTGGTTCCCAAGATCATATCATATTTCATTGTCAATTGTAGAAATCTGACCAAAGCTAAAAATAAATTAGCCTGGGCAAATCTTTCCCCCAAACACATTCGACGGCCGATACCAAACGCAATGTTAGCTTCAGATCGGTTTGTCGTATATTTTCCGTTCTTTAAAAACCTTTCGGTTCTGAACTGTTGTCCGTTCGGCCAATACTTATCATCGGTTGATATGATTTGATTGATTACAAAAACATTTGTTTCTTCGGGTATTGTATAATTAGCTAGATTAAATACAATTATTAATCAAACAGTCAAAGTTTTTTACGTTAACTAATACCTAATTTACAAACAGATAGTGTTTTATGAGGTAAACCCATGGGAAGCACATTCCTCATTCTCAGAGTCTCTGAAATGAATGCCATAACATAATGGCAGTGATCCCTATCCTGAAGGGTAGGCATTCTCTCTCCAATTTGGCTCTCAATCTCTTTTCTTAAAATTTGCTGAATTTCGGGATAATATGTCATAAAAAGTAGTCCCCAAACAAAGGTGTCACTTGTGGTGGATGTGCCTGCTCCAAGAATATCAAACATACATTGAGATAAATTATCATCAATTAAATGCTTTGCCGAGACTTTCTCTTCCCTTATGGCTGTGTTTCGGGCAGTTATTACCGAATCACAAATATTGCGTTCATTCGACTCATTGTAGTCTTTTTCATAAGTTTTATACAAATCTCTTATTGTTTTGAGGCCGGACTCAATTTTCATTTCATATCTCTTAATTGTCTTCCACTGCAATATTCTTATAAGTGGTGACAATTCCCATAACGGCATTTTTGTACCTAGATCTCCGGTAAAGTCTGTGATCAAAGTTTTAGCTCTAATAAATTCTTGATCGTTTGTCTTGAAACTAGGTTATAAAAATAATTATGAATCTATGATTTTTTTTGTTATTAAACAATAATTAGAAGTGAACTAGGATTTTTGTGGATGGGGTGGACGGGAATAAATTTTCTATATATTGCCTATTGCTTTGCAAAAATTTTCATTGAAAATAGACAACCTTGAACATCACCCAATAGAAACTTACTCTCTTCCAAATGTTGTTTTGAACATAAAACTGAAGAACAGATTATAAATGTATTCTTTGGGAGAGAATTGTTTATCCACTCCTTCCATGTCTATGATCTCTTTGACAGTAGTCTCCACGCAATCATTCAAACAATTGAAGAATTCTTCTCCTCTCAAATATTTGCTTTGAAAAATAATTTAAATAGAAATTATCTTAATTCAAATTAGATAAAGGTGACTTACTTAACTGCCGATGTGGTGACACCCCTCAAAGACTCGTGAGTCGTGCCTTCAGAAAAAATAACGTCTCTGTGCTTTTCTTTTGAAAACCATTTTTCTTCAAATGGATAAAAAATGAAATAATGAAAATAATTGTTGGAATTTATTGCACAAGCTCACTTAAATATCCTTCAGCTCTTCCAGAAAATTCAATTTGCCGAAAAGCATCCTTGGCTATATTCAAATCTGAGATAAAAATAAAGGGTCTGTTTCCAATCCAAAATGTGAAGACTGGCCCGTATTTTTCAGCACACTTTCTAAATATATCCGTGAAATGACTGCCACTTCGGAATACTTTATGAATAAAATATGAAATTCTCGAATAGAAATAATTTTGAAAAAGATATTTACACAGAATATTGCCAATTAATGGTAATGGAAAGGGTCCGGGAGGAAGACTCCATACTTTCAGATAAAATACTGATAGTTTGCATAAAACATATGAAACAAAAAGACTTATAATTTTTATCCAAATATTAGAGAATAAAATATTGACAACGTTTGTTGAAAATGTCATCTTTTCAAAAGATGTTTTTTTATTCTTATTTATTTGAAATAATTCAATAAATTTGCTTGCTAATAAAATTGTGTTTGATGATTGTCTACTCTTCATAAAGAACAAACACTTAATTGTCCTGGTGAAGGGTTTTATATTATATTTTCTATTAATAATTGAAATCGAGTTAAATATTGTATTTAAAAAATTTAATGATTATTAACAGAGTTTTAAGGATATTTGACCTTGGTAAATGTCATTTACCGATAAAATAAAAGCTGATAAACACATCTGTGTTTTGAGTTCAATGACATTCATTAAAGTGTTGAAAGAATTATTTAAATATAATAATTTTCAACTAAATAAATGAAATGTTACTTGTTTAAATAATGATTATTAATTCAAATATCATATTTATCTTTAGATTTATTTACATGAAATAAAAACTCAATAACACTTATTGAAAATCGATCAAGATCACATACATTAGAAAGCCACAAACATACTCGAGCCTTGGGCAAGACTACGATCTATCACACGACTGTCAATAAATTCATACATTATCAATAGAGTTTGAACTTCGAACTTTGAAGGATAATTGACCTTGGTTAATATCATTTACCGATAATATAAAAGCTAATAAAAACATCTGTGTTTTGGGTTCAACGAAATTATTAAAATGTCAAAAGAATTATTTAAATATAATAACTGAATAAATAAAATGTTACATTTTGAATAAAATATTGATTATCAATTCAAAAATGTCTTATTTATCTTTAGATTGATATAATGATAGTTTTAATAAGAAATTAATTTCAACAGTTAATTATCCAGCTTATTTATATATAATGTGAGTTCTTCTTTAAGTTTATAATCTATTCCTAACTATCGTTACTAATAAACTACTTTTCAACTTGAAAATGTTAAACTTTTTAATTAATTGTTATTCATCTAAGAAATTATCAAATAAAAGATGGGACCAGTTTTAGTATTCAAACTATCATGATAATTGGCAGACTGCAGTTGAGAATTGAAAGTTCAATGAAAAACGAAAAATATACAATAATTTCAGAAAACATTATTTTTAGCATATTCTAGTCAATATCATATGTGACTAAAACAATTGATTGTTGGCCGAAGGCGACATCAGAGACAGCTCTGCGGCAAGGACAGTTGCATATACTATAGTTGCTAATTTACAAGAATTACTTTCATTTCCATTAGGAGAAGTGCCCTTCACTCCGATTAACTAACTTTGAATGAATTTTAGGAAGACATTTTTTAAAAGATTAACTTGATTCAAATAAAACAAAAATTAACTTCGTCATACTCACTGTGATTCTAAATGGTTCCGCTACCAACTGTTCCTACTTCAATTGAGGGAATTGTATATGACACCAACAGATCATTGCCCTGTGCTTCCATAAGTGTTATGAACATTGAGCTTAATGATAATTGTTATCTGAGAGAACAGATTATTCTAGTTCATTAACTCAATAAAAACACTTTAAACTGAAAAAGAATATTGAACCTGATATTTCATCAAAACAGTGAAAAATGCAAATATAAGTGACACAAAATATTAAAATAGTTTAAATCTGTTTTACTTACTTGGAGGAATAATTCTAATTTCTTAATATGTCAAACATTAAATACAACTTCGATGGAAAAGTGGTACTTATCACTGGTTCAAGCACTGGTATCGGTGCGACCACTGCAATTTTATTCGCCAAATCGGGTGCAAATGTTGTGATTACCAGTAATATTGAGGAACAACTGTCAGAAGTGGCTGAAAATTGTGAGATAATATCTCCGAATAATTCAAAACCACTGAAAGTTTTAGCTGATGTCACCAAAGAGGACGACCTCAAGAAATTGGTCGAAAAAACTATCAATGAGTTTGGAAAACTCGATGTTCTTATTAATAATGTTGGAATTGGGGTTATTAAGCCTATAACAGACCCAGACTATATGGGTACTTTTAGTAATGTAATAAATACAAATTTGTATTCAACTGTATATTTGACTCATTTATGTGTCGAATATTTGGCAAAAACTAACGGAAATATAATCAACACTCTAAGTGCGGCCGCACTTATATCAGTAAGTCGGCTTTTTTGATGATCAGTTAATCTTAATTTCAAATTGATCAAGGAGGAACAACTTTCTTCTTATTGTGTATCAAAAAGTGCCTTACTCATGTTCACCAAGTGTATGGCGGCTGAATTGGGGCCGAAAAGAATTCGGGTCAATGCTATCAGGTATAAAATCTAATCAGACAATAATTCACTCGTTCAAAAAATAGTAGGCTAGATGATATCCGCATTAATTTGTTATTATTAACTTTTATAATGTCATCAAATTTTTCGGATGGGGTGGGTATTTTCCGTAGGGTTTAACAGGGGGTATACCTGTTATTTTATTTTTAATTGCTATTTTGAAAAAATGCAATATATAGTAATGTCATGTATGTATCCCCCCTCCCCCCAAAACTTTTGATAACAACGGGATTTCTTTTTTAATTTTTTTATTTTCTTTTAGTAACAACGGGGAATTAAAATTTAAGTTTACGAATAGCTCTCTTTTATTAAGAATGAAGAAAAAAATTAATTCAAGTCGGTTTATTAACAACGAGGTTTCAAAATTATACTTAAATATATAGTATATTAAAATAGCAATTATATAGAAATTCTGATTTCTGGCTTGTTTTTCTCAAGCCATAGTTGAGAGGGTATTTTAAAATTTTCAAACCTGAGGGGGGGTATTTTGCCTGTACCACCTTGACGACCTTTGATTAAAGATGTAACGATTAAGAAAAATTGAGATACCCTCCCCTTCAACCCATAACTAGTTGAGTTATGCCTGCCTTTAAATCAGGGGTCATCACTGGGGGGTATAGCCCGGTTACCCCCTGAGATTTGAAATTTTGCAAATACCCCCCCATAGGATTTTGGAAAATTTTAACATTACAGGTATACCCCCCTCCCTCGGGCTTGAAAAAATTTTAACATTACGTCTATGGAGGCCGCCATCTTGGACGCCATCTTGGCCGCCATTTTACCCCTCCCAATACCCCTCCCTAGACCGTCGGAGCTTGAAGACCTCTGCTTTAAATCGAAGCTCTGATTCAAAATTCGGTGTTAATTTCTGAATTTGATGTCTGAATGGCAGATTACTTGGATAATTTATTTTCATGATATTCTAGTCCAGGTTCAATCAGAACAAATATAATGATGAGTTTGGGGATAAGCAAAGAAAGAAGTGATGAAATATATGATAATTTTTCTGCTAAATATCCGATTGGAAGAGTCGGAACACCTGAAGATATCGCGAACGCAATGCAATTCTTGGCTTCAGTTGAGTCCTCGTTTATAACAGGAGCTAATATATTGGTTGACGGCGGACATATTGCGGCTAATTTAAATATGAAACTTCTATAAAATCAATTATTGTAATATACAGTTTTTCTGGTTAAGTCCTATGAAGAAAAACGAGTTTTTATTGATAGCAATATGTAAATAAATTTGAATAAAGCAAAAGATAAATAATATTGATTTTTTTTATTTTATTAAATAGAGAAATTCATTTTAATTTTATAATGTGTGCAAAAGCTGACCAAATATTGATATACAGATTCCAATATTCGGTTCAATATCATTGTTCAGTTTTCCTGCAGAAAACAATCTAAAAACTTAATGAGGTAACTTTAAATTAATCGTCAGTCATTAATAAATTAGTAGTCTAGTTAGTATTAGACCATAGAATTAACATTATCTACCCGTTCATTATAACTGAACCTTCTCTCATAGGAATAGTATTAGCCTATTGACTTAACATTAGCTACCCGTCCATTCCAGCTGAACCAACTTCCATAGGATTAGTATTAGCACATAGAATTAGCATATAAAACTTTCCCATAGACTTAACAATGACCCCATTTCCTTACTAAGAGTAATATATATCTTGCCCAATTTAAATTTTAAAATGCCGTTCTTACTAAAAGAATTCTAATTTGACATTATTAATAAAGACATTGATTGAAAATAAATTCTTGAATATCTAAAAATATATTTAGCCGTTGTTAATAAAGGAATCGAGAAAATTGCCGTTATTAATAAAGAAATTTGAACGGAAAGTTGAATTTCTTGACCCCCTCCATAGACTTAACATGGGGAGCCTTTTATTAACAACGTGGGTGGGCGGGTGGGTGGGGTAAACGACAAAACCATATACTACATTACATCGTCAATGTAGTGAATAATTTTACTTCAAGTATTATTCAAATAAGAATTTGAAAAATGATTGAGTTCTTGCTAAAATTTCAAAATAATATACTTGAGCCAATATTTGAGATGTCATTATCAGTAAGGAAATATTAGCTCTGAAAATAGAATTTTCTTTAGTTGTTTTTAATATGCAAAAAGAGTAAGTTTATTTGAATATTTAGAGAATTTTCCTAAAATTATATATTATTAACCTTGATATTTGTCAATATTAATATCTTATTTCGAATATACCAAGCTTGCTATCATCAAAAAATTAAAATTCATTGAACTTTTTGCTTAAAAGACCTTGAGACAAAATTAATTTCAAGTTAGAGATCAGAATTTTCAATTCAGTTTTAAATATCTGAAAATCTCAAGGTTTTAGATTATTAGAGACACTGGCTTTAAGGGTGTATATTTTAATTCACTTTATCGTCTATTATATTTCATTTGAAATTCTATACAAAAAATCATTTTTAGTGCACTTTTGTTTAAAAAATAACAATTAATGATAATGATTAATGATAGTTGAATTATTATAACAATTATATTTAATGGTTAGCTAGATCAAAATTATTCAAAAATGTCTTTTACTTTGTTTCGAAATTACATTTAAAAAATCAAAAATTATTCACTGATAAGTTTTATCTTAATTTTTCAAAGAAGGAAAGATTTCATTTAATGATAATAAATGAAGGGTCGATTAAAAACTTGGAAAAACCAGAGGATAATAAATTTTTATTTAATTTAATCAGTTTTTATTCATATATAAAACTTTCGCTGATTTGAGTAGAACTGCCAGAGCACGGGTCATGGCCCTATTACCGTATTTTATTCATTATAAGCCACTATTTGGGCAAGTATTTTTGTGAAAATTTTGAAAAATGAGCCAGTGCCGCTTATATTTATTTTTTACTCACAAATGTGATATACTAGGTAAAAGTATAATGCTAAAATAAATGATATGTTTTGTTCCTCTTATACAAATATGCGGCTTATAATCTGGAAAATAGGGTAATTTGAATCAAAAACTCAAGGCGATCACTGCTCTGACCGTCCGCTCAGCGATAGACTTACTTGAGTCTCACTTTTGAGTATTTAGTATTTATATTGCCTACATTGCAGGTTCACTCAGTTTTTTGCATTCGTGAAAAAGTTTTCAATTTTATTACATATTTCTCTGTCTTGTTTTTTCTCCGCAAGTTTCAAAAAAGGTATTAAAAAATTAAATAATGATTTCTATTTATTCTTTATTATGTAATTTTATTATTTTAATAAAATTGATCAAATAATAATAAAAAAAAATATAGTAGAAAACGCAAATTTTGTTTCACGAATTTCAGACAAAATTAGCTTTCTCAACAATCTTGGAGTAGTTTAGCTGACATACTATATCATTTTACTCTTTATTTAACCCAAGGTCAATAATTATTTCAATAAAAAAGTGTACATTCAGAAAAATTATGACAATTTTTGGTCACTTTTTGCGTTTTTTGGCCATTTGTTGAACAAATTTGATTATTTTGACTGTAAATGATAGATTTAATCACGAATAATTATAACACGCAACCTAATTCATCATTTATGCTCATTAATTAATTGAATAAAGCGAAAAAGTGACCAAAAAATTTTTGTAAGTGTTATTTTTTCAAATGACTTTTTTTTACATCATTTCATGATTAAATGACACTAATTAGGTTTAAAATCATGAATCGTCTAAAAAATATTTAGTCATTTTCTATCGATTTAGAGCGTTTTTAAAAATGGCAGCCATTTTGTCCGCCATTTTGTACGTCATTTTGTTCGCCATTTTACCCCTCAATATACCCCCTCTGACCGATGGACCTTGATGACCCTGATTTAAACCAAGTTGTGATTTCTTTGAACTGTGCTCTAGTAAATTTTAATTTTTAAAAAATATTATTTATCAGTCATTTTGAATAATTTAAGCTTTGTTCTATTCACCAAAATTAACCTGTAATATTAAATTGTTCTTCAAACCATTAATTGATAATTTTAACCTAGATATTCTCTGGTCAATACCCTCGATGAATTCTAATTTCAAAGCAGAACTGTTTCCTTATAAAATAAAACTTCCTGGCTAGATTTTATCCTGTTTAATTGAATTTTATTCGTCATAAAATTTATATATTACTAACAGTTTTTCCATAACTATTTTTAATTGAGGATGTGCATTCATTTGTATGGTTTTAATTATTTTTATTCTCGATTTTTCTGAATAAAACTTCAATGAATTTTAAACATTTGCTTTTAAAAAGTTTAAAATATTAAAAATTTAAGCAAAATTTTTAATTTGCTTTTACTCATTATATTTCGAGATAATATTTTAACTTGGTCATTTTTCGTTTGATGATTTAAGGTATAAATTTCAATTAATTTAATAGTTATTTCTAATTTCTCTTAGGTATTAATTTTTACCTAGATTGAATTAATTAAAATAATGATAAAAATTAATACTACATCACCTTATTTTGAAAAAAATTAAGCTTAATTGTTAATTAAAGGCTATTTTTCCCAACACAGTCAATAGCATTCATAACCTAATGGAAATAACTGCTTACAGTCTAATTCAAACTAAATATTAATGTTAAATCAAAGCTGATTACCGCATTATATAGATCATAATCCGCATACTGGTATAAGATGAACCGATAGTGCCCAGATTGCTTTTTTTCAAGCTATTTTTAAAAATAAACCCTTACTCCCAATATATGGGTTGAAATTTTTATAATCAAGTTCAATAATACATAGGATATCAATAGAGCTTTCAATTCTGATTTATAATATTGTAGACTGAATAGGAGTAACAGTTTATTTGATCAAAATAGCTAAAAAGGCAATTTTGTCACTATCGAGCTTAACAATTGTTATAAGGACTGAACAAAATCTTATCTGGTATAAATAAATCCTGTATTAAATATTCCACAAGTAGCTTATTTTTCTAAAATTGCACAAAAACTAATATGCGCCATAGTTTATATTCGATAAAATACGGTAATAATTGAATTTCATTAATCATAAAATTATCATTATTCTTACTCATTTATCTTAAACAAGTATATTCTATATTTTATTGATAATTTGAAAATTAACCAATTTATAATATATTTTCAAAGGGAAGATGTGGTCAATCTTTATCGCCATAATTTTGCTCTTCCCAACATTGGCTGTTCTTGCTACCATATTACACAGTTGCAAACTTATTGAAGAGAGAAACCCTTTGGTCGAGTTCTCATTCATCAAGAACATCCAATTTTATAACTCATGGAAAAGAGCGAATAATCCAATTGAAAGGAAGCAAACCTTTCATGTGTCCGATGGCTGGAGAATATTCATTCAATTCAACATAATATTCGTTCATTATTTTATGAATTCAATTGATTTCTCTGAACAAAATACTGAACAAATCAAGCAAGATCATATGAGTGAAGTTATTTTCTTCTTTCTGACTCGTTACTTCAATTTAGGCATATGTTATTACTTTATGCTGAGTGGTATTGGAACTGGCAAATGGTTTATAAGACAACTCAAAAATAATGCAAAACAATCTTTGCTAAACTTGAGTTTTAAATATTATCTTGGACAGTTTTTATCGCTAGCACCAACATATTATCTATTTTTATTTTCTTTCATTTTTTACGCCAAGTTCATATTGAATGAAGAGACTTCGGGATTAAATGTAAATGAAGTGTGCTCGGATTCGATTATTTCTTATTTACTTTTCATCAGTAACTTTGGACCCTTCGAAAAGCCGGTAAAATAGATAATTTTATCCATTTTGAAATTTAACATTTCACCTTTTAGTTTTATAACAGTGATTACCAATTCTTTGGGAGCTCTTTGGATTTTTAAATTTGCAAAAACTCGCTTAATATCTTCTGAAAATTCAATATTACTCAGTAATGCCCACGGGGGAATAAGGTTAATAGCTAGAAAATCGACCTAGTCAATACCCTCGAAAAAGTGATCTTCAACTAGAACGGTTTTGTTTTTAATGGCCATTTTTCCTTTGCATAATTGCCATATATACATATGCCATATATATTTATATAAAGATCATTCCTGTATGTCCCCTCACATTTGGCACTTTTGATAATAATGGGATTTCATTTTGAAATATTTTTTTTTCTTTTGATAACAACGGGAAAATAGAATTTCAGTTCTCCAAGAGCTTCTTTTTTAATAACAAAGCCAGAATAAAATTCAAGTTAACTTCCCTTTATTAATAGCGGAGTTTCAAAATTATTTCCAAAAATCGCCATTATATGGAAATACTTATTTCCAGCTTGTTTAATTGTACAAATAAGCCAACCACATTTTTTTTGCCAGACCACTGTAATTCACGAAATTTTTGAAAAAAATACTTCCCTGGAAATTGTCTGTTTTATTACCTTCATCCTATGACCCGTGAAGTGTGCCTAACTGATATAACTATTTTATTGAAATATGAGTTTCCAATATTTTGTTCCGAATAATACCCCCCCTAGAATCGATTCTTTAGGTAAATCTTGTTTTAAAATGCAAATAACTTTCTTATAATAATTTAATAACATAAAATCACTATTTGTATTCAAAATAATTGTTATTATAAGAATAAATAGAATCATATTATTTCATTCCAGTGTATGTGTCATCTCTGGACGAATCCTGTATTCATGCAATTTATCTTGGTGACACCGATTTTGTTTTATTCATTCAAAAGGTCAATAATTTTAAAAAAACATTTTGAAACTTAATTCAATTGTTCAAACAGAAGTGAACGTTTCGGAATTTTGACATGTTTGCTTTTAAGTTCAACATGTATGATAATAAATTTCTCTTATTATCATTCAAATGGACTTGCTTTCAAGAATATGAAAGATGAAAATTATAAAATGACACATTACAAATATCTTGGCGTTGTGTAAGTTACTTTTTTCAAATGTTTAATTCTTAATCACAATTGTAAACTAATTTTGATATTTTTTGAACAGGTATGAATTGTGAGTCACCTCGAACTGAGAAATTTCATGATTTCAATTTAACCGGATAATTTTTCTTAAGTTTTCCAACTGGTTATTCCAACAAATTGATGAGACTACCTTTTCTTTATGGCCCTGCTTATTTTAATGGAATTATATTTGGATATTTGTTGGAAACAAATCAATGGCAAAATTTTTCGAATAACAAGTCAACAATAAAATTGACCAAGTTTGTTAATAATTTGATAATTTTAATGGTTATTATGGTCTTATTGAGAAATTTTGTTTTCGACGAATTACCAATTTTGAGTGGAATTGAAACCAGTTTATATTCATTAATTTTATCTTATAAATTGATTTTCATACAAATCGATCAAGATAATAGTAATAGAATATGGCCTATTTATTTGAGATTTCCTATTTGGAGAACATTGCGAGTAGCAAGCAAAGTTGCATTTCTAATACATTACTTAATTATTTCAATCTTTATCGATTATTTTGAATTGAGAGATGTTATCACGAAAATGTCCAATATTCATTTGCTTTTGTTTTATTATTTTATTATTGTGGTAATAATTTATCTCGTATCAATT
The DNA here is from genome assembly GCA_034699945.1 of Chamobates pusillus. Classification (NCBI taxonomy): domain Eukaryota; kingdom Metazoa; phylum Arthropoda; class Arachnida; order Sarcoptiformes; family Chamobatidae; genus Chamobates; species Chamobates pusillus. Next base: position 20,327 of record JAQGCQ010000146.1, read on the forward strand.
ATTTTGAGTTTAATTTATGAATTTCCTATAAATGGATTATTATTGCGATTAATGAATTGTATGAAAATGCGACAAGAACAAAAATTGGATGAAAATCTAAATTCCCTTAAATTTAAAAACAAGTAATATTTTGAAAATAATGACTAAGATTATTCCGATTACATCTATCAAATTTTTATTTACAAACAATTGAAACATTTAAATAATAATGATTATTATCATTAATTATATTTTGTAACCAAAATTGTTTTCTCTCAATGTTTTTCATTTACAAATATTTATAAAAAAGGATATCATTATAAATAAATACTTCAAAATTTCCCGAATATATGTATTATTTTTTAATGTGTTAGTAATTCTTTGAATATCAATTTATTTACTTTTCACAATTAAACCTCTCTAACTCGACAATAGTACGGGAAATATATGACTTCGAGTTAGAGGTTGTCGACATAAAGAGATCAATGGAGAAAGGAGTAAAAAGTATTATTTATGAAGCTATTTAACATCAAAAATGACAAAAACTCATATTAATAATGAATTTATAATAATTCAAATTGATTTTATTAAATAT
>JAQGCQ010000147.1:0-20878 GCA_034699945.1 Chamobates pusillus
ATTCGTATTTTTTAAATATTTTGTTTATCGTTTGCATCAATATTTGTAGTAAAAACAAGACTAACCCTTCCTCTCAACCAATTAATTATTACGATTCGTATTCATATAAATAATATAAAGTCTATTAAAAGTGAAATCAATTAGAAATACGTTTCTCTCTTTGAATCCGAATTCAGTTATTTATAAATAAATAAAAATATAAAATGCAATCAAATCTATATTTAAAAGAAATAATATTTTACTTCTAGTTTTGAGATCCACTTTTAATTAAAATTATTCAACAAATGTATTACAAATGCACTCTACTTATGTTTAGAGTTTGATTTTTTAAAAAAGAAGCTTGTTAATGCTATTACTGGGATATTTAAAATGCTATTTATTCCAGATTTCAAATTATGGTTTAATAAAAATTAATCTTTAATTTTGTTATTTGAGAACTTTTGGTCGTAAATCATCGAAATAACGCTTTTTTCAATTATCCAGTAAATTGATAAAAGTTGAGTAATTCAAAAAAATAGTGCTAGCTTCAACTATTTTAACATTAAAACTCATTTATCTATAGATCTTTAAAATTACCAATCTAAGTTTTTAATTTTACGCATCAGATATACAGATATTAATGAAATTTTAACGAATAAAAATTGTTGAATGTTTGGGGGAAAGGGTAGGGGCGGGAACTCAACTTATATATCAAAATATATCTTAACTAATAATGAATCTATTTCTTGAATTTTGTCCACAAATGACTCATTTATATTCACTTAATCTTATTTAATGATTATTTTTTGGGAAAAACTTTTGTGAGACATAAGACGTAACCCAATAAAAGTTAATTCCTTTTAATGACAACTCTTTAAACGGATTAAAAACCAATTATATTGACGTATATTTTATGCATATTTGATGTATATTTTTGGATTTAAATTAACTCAAAATATATGGCTTTTGACTACTAATTAATCAAATAATTGTGATTCAAGAAAATGAACACAACCTAATATAACCTAGCTCATTAGTCTTGCATTTTTTCCATTCATTATTGTTTTCTTATTAAAGTCTATTCTCAAGCATTGAATAGCTTTTCAAACATCAGTTCTGTTAAACAACTTTAGAATCTGAAAAAAATTCACAACTCTTTGGAATTAAAATTTTCCACTTCATTACAACTGATATTTATTGAGTTGGACCACCGATCAAGTTACTGATCAAGTTCATTTTTTATTAATTTTTTTTTCATTAAGTTTTTCTTAACTTAAAACTTAAGGAACTCAAAACGGAATCATAACTGAAATGTTAGTTTTGATTGAATATATTTCTGGTATGTCTTTCAAATTCAATGGCAATGAACTATCATTTCATACAATACTTGAATATAAGTAAGGGATACGAAAAAAATACTGCGGTATTCAGGAGTAGGAGAGAAGTGACTGTTCTGTCATTTATATTATGATTCTCTTTGTTGGGAATTATATTTAGTGAATTTAGCAGTTGTTGACCCATATCCTAACCATATCCCTAACCATATCCCTAACCATATTGTGAATGTAAAACCACCCCATCCAATATCGTTCAGTTCATCTCTGGTCAGCTGACAATTATTTTTGAAAAAAAAACTATTATATGTCTAACCATTATATTAATGAATAACTTCACCGTTACTTACATTTATTTTTGTTTGAAAATTATTCTGAAACTTATCTTTCGATCCATTCTTATCGATAAATCTCTTTTTTATTTGTATCTCAATTGAAGGTTAGATTCAAATGAAAAGAACAAAACAATTGTTTGAATTAATACTTAATTTTTTTCATTAATCGTGAAAATGATTTACTGTCTTAAGAGTCGACTCTAACTCTTTGGGAAAAATTTTATTCACTTATCGTTTGAGGGAAAAACAAAATTATTATTAAATTGTGGATCAAACAAATTATTTATATAATAGCAGTCATAAGACACACATAATATCCAGTGCTCTGAATATTATTGCAGTAAATCTTTTGCTAAAAATATTCTCTCGATTTATAAATATTTCTTATTATAAGTTACGAAAAACCAAATTAAATCGATAACGAAATACAATCGCTATTATTGTTATGAAATACAATGATTTTCATACGTTATTCAGAGCCTCGAACCGAATCTTTCATTGAAAAACCAGAAAAAGTTTAATCATTTAATGAGAAGTTCAGTGATTCCTGAATTCACATAAAATTATAGATTCTTTTGAAGCGAAAAAATCACTGAAATTGCAGTTCTCTCTAAATGTGTGAAAGACTTTGTATTAAATTAGTGCAGAATTGAGTCGACAATACTTACAATACTTACTATACTTTACAATACTTTTCAATATTTCACATCAAATGAGAACTCAATGAGAACTTCTTTTGATGTATTGGTTGTACTCCAGAATTGGTATCGAAATTCACTGATTTATTGATTTGACCAAAATTTTGTTCATAAAAACTATTTGTTGTTCGTTCGCAAAATTAAATAAATAGGTTAACCATAAGCGTAGGCCTATCTCTCGAGTGTTAGAATCGGAACTAAATGCTAATTATAGCATGAATTTGACTCAAATATAACTTATATTAACTCATATATATAATACTGTATATATACGTATATATAGTTCTATATCAGTACTGTTTACATAATATTACTTAAAGCCGTTTATTTGGGACACACGCCTCGAACTGTGAGCCCTCGAACTGGACTTTTCACCACACGATTTGCATTATATGCTATGCTCTCCCAAATAGATTAGGAAAGCCTTTAAGTAAAACGAGATAATCGTTAAAATATCGATTTGAATGCTGTGTCACACAATTTAGCGGTCATTTAAACAAATCAAATGATTTTTGTTTGCATTTTAGGCGACGTTTCATCGATCGATACATCGATTGTAAATCAGACGCAATTCACGCCATTATCCGAAGCGTTGTGTAAATCAATTAATGAACTCAATATACGGCACATTAGCGCTACTTTCCATCTAATTGTCAAACGTTTGCAAATGGAGTTCCCAAATATGGAGTTACCCTCTCATAAGATTTTGAAAAACTCTTTGAAAACTTTAGTTCAGAATAAAAAACTTTTTTATGACAACCAAAAGGATAGCTATACTTCTCCTTCCTATCCATTAAAATACGACAATTGTATCGAAGAATTTGAAAATTTATCGGTCAAAGACCAGAACCTCTTAACCGGTGAGGAAGCCTTTACTCGACTGCACGGAAAATCAAATCACGTCGACTCCGATGAAGAAATAGAGGAGAGCTCTACCAGCAAAAAGTCATGGATTGGACAGACAGACATTACAATTGATTGCCTTAAAAAGAGAGACTCATTAGCGTCGACCGGAAACTCGTCTACTTTTACACATAAAACCCATAACTATTCGGATAATAGCAGACAAACGCCGACAAATTCTTCCCTCAGAAGGAGTTCCTCTTTGAGATTAGAATCTAATAAAAAGATTAACTCTAATGATGGCAGACATTCGACATTCAAAAGGAGCAGATCTTTTAAATTGCATCGAAATAAGCACGAAATCTTTGAACCGCAAGAGTCGAGTACTTCCACTTCTGAATCGATTTCTGGTGCAGACAATTGTAAAGTCGATTCCAATAGAAGTAAGTCTTCATTTGTTGTAACTCTCAATTCAATGCTATTTTTTGGTTAAAATATAAATTATTTATTATTTTTCAGAGCCATCAGTTTTAAGCAAATTTTTAAGACTCAGAGGTTCGGGTAATTCAGTGAAGTCCAAGTCATTGCAGTTGAAATCAGTGCACTTTTCGGCCCAATTTCCAGAGATTAATAGCGCTGTCATTGCCTTTAATCAAGAAATGCAGACCAAAACTACGGGCACTCAGACAGTCAAATGTGGAGCTGAAGATTACACAACTGTTATCATAAAACAGGCCTCAAGACATGCTCTCGCAAAAAGTGGTTCTCACAGAACCAATAATAATGAAACGGAACATAAGAATAGTCGGTGCCGTTGTTTAGATCGCGAGCCAACAAAAGATAAGGCCTTACATAAGACCAAACATAACAATAAGCCCTCAAATAAATACAAATATGGAAATAAATTAGAGCTGACGGCCCCTCCTATCACTCATATCTCTCCGATCGCAGCCATTCCTATAGGTATTCCCATCAGTGAATGCATTTTATGTAATGAAGAGAACCACAAAATGTATTCAAATGGAGAGGACTTCACTAATAATAATAATTATTGGCCTAAAAGTAATCACCAGTTTTTCCATCAAATTAATGGTTCGCATAATTTTAATTATCCTCTCAAACAAAGTGAAAGATTCGCTCATAATTTAGTCAATCAAAGGTCTGGAGGTTTACCGCTTTATTTAAGAAACACCAACTCTAAAGAGCAGAGAAAAGATGAGTCGCCCCGGGATAGGGTTGAGAGCCATCATAACTATGAAAACTCTCAAAAGTCCAAAAATGCTTTTAGTCCACAACTAACTCGTCTGAACAACTCTACGAGTCTTATTGAAAGGACTAACCACAGCACTAACCACAGCACTAACCTCAGCACTAACCTCAACACTAACCTCAACGCTAAGCCCAACACTAACCCAAACAAAACCCAATTATTCAATACATCGATTGACTCACAAAAAGGTATTCAAAACCGAATGACAGAAAACCACTCATCACTTAATAACCAATCGATTCAATCGAATGATAACATCAATAATAATAATAACAATAATAACAGTGTATTTGTGGACAGTTCTCTCAATTTTAAGATAGAGATAGGATCGACCACTCATATCAATGAGAGCTGTGCTGACAATTGCCAGCAAACGGTCAACGATTGCATACGAAATCTGAATCAAACGAATACTAAAATCTCGGCTAATATTCAGTCTTCGAATACAATTACAAGAATTGATGAACAGTCAGATATCGGAGGCAAACAACCGATTCTAACTTCTGCCACAACAGTGACCACATCGATGACTGTCCCCAATGGCTATCATAACAATACTAATGGATATAACAAAAGCACAGATTGGGTTCAATTGCCTACAGATGTGACAAATGGTGTCAAAAGTTTTAAAATATGTAATGAAGACAACGAGAGAAGCAATTTATCGAACAAACAAAACAATCTGTTGTTGAATGAAATCAAAATTAATTCTATGCCTCACTTGAGTCCTATCCGCCAAAAAGTAGCCAAAGCGAAGGCAGAATTCTTCAACTCTACCGGTCCTCAGACAGCACTGGTCACTAACCTCTTAATTGAGAAATAGGCAAAAACTTGAGTTCGTATCTGAAAAACTAATTCAGACGAAAGTCAAGTTCTCATGCAATGTGTCTGAGCTCTGAGAGACAATCGCTCAGACCTTAGACCTCGCAAACACTCTTTGCGTTCAATTCTTTATTCAAAATTTAAAAAAAAATTCTTCGCTCTTTCGTTAACAGAAAGATATGCTTCGAATGAATTCTGATTTCTTTTCTTTATTTTTTTTGTTCACAAACTTTAATGAATAGAAAATTATTATTAATAGAAATCTAGAAATTTGTTCATTTAATTGGTGTCTATTATTTATGTTCTGTTCTCTTCTGTAAATCAAATGTCTTAAAAAGTGCCAAAAAATAATATGCATTTGTTTTTTAAGTTTGAATCGTAATAATAGACCGAAAAATTTATATTTTTATTGTATATTCAGATAATTATATAGAAAAGTATATATATTTTTGTAAATGTTTTGTTCGTTTATTCGGTATTATATTCAACGAATAAACGGATATTAATGTAAAAAAGATGTATTAAATGTTGTATTTATTTGTGTAATAAATAATTATTAATACAATTATTGAGATAATTATTTCACTAATTGTTGGATAAATTTGATAGAAATCTGATATATAATCAAATTTAATGATTTTGACAGTGATTTAGAAATGAATGGATTGAGTGAGTGCTGTGCCGACAAAAAGTGAATTAATGCTGAATTAATCGCCAAAAGGGATAATAATAATAATGATCTCTGTATTCAAAGCTGTGCACAAAATAAAATATTCTTCAAATAGTTTTGGTTTAACGCTATTTCTAATGAGGTTTGACTTCAATTACAAACAAAATACCGATCGATGTTATGCTATAAAATGCTATAAAAACAAAGTCTAACTTTAGATAAAAAGCAATAATTTTGAGTCATTCTTATATGACATCCTTTTTCCAAAAACAGAATATTTTGGGCAAAAAAATGAATCTAAAAAATTGATAAATAACTAGAAAAAGGTATTTCTATGTTAATGGAACGCAAATCAGGACTGACTCCAAACCAAAGCATCAATAAATGTGATGTCCTTCAGCAAAAATCCTTAAATTTATGCCCAAAACTTGACTTTTAATTCTATGCTTTTGGGAAAAACACTTCAATTAGGAAAAAAATTGAAAATTTATTAAAAAGAAAAATTTTCAACACATTATTAACTATTTTCGACCCAAATTAATATTATAGTCATTTTTTCGATAGATTTTCTCTAAAAATACTCCTCCCTTACAGACAAGTCGTGTTTAAATTAATAAAATGCAGAAAAACCGGAATTTTTGGGGAAAATAAATATAATAAAAAAAATCTTGTTTTCAAAAAACTATTTCGACGACTATTTAATGACTATTTTCTAAAATTACGTTTAATTTTAATATTTTCCGCTCCGAAGAGAACTACAGTTTTAGAGAATACAAACAAAAACTTTCTCTTTTGATCTCTATTTTAGTTTCGCTGACAATAAATAGAAAGGCATTGAAATAGAAGTGAAATAAGTTAGTCATTAGACTCCCATCTGTTCGCTCAGTCCTCACAATTGCTATTTAATAGTGTCTACAATAATATAACAAAATAAATGTTATTCTGTGTGTTATTTAATGCACACAAAAACCACTATTATTTGAATATTAGGAAAAAACTGGTCACTCCAGACATGTAATGTGCTCTCAAACAAGTGATTCCCCTCCTATTCAATGGAAAACTCATAGAATTTATTTAAAAGTCGAATACATTCCTGAGTAACGAAAACAACAGAAATGGACGCAACAAATTGAGAGCCACCCAACTGTTCCAAAATGATCCGTACCATAAACAGGGAGAATATCTATTCGTATTATTTACCACTTAATGGATGTGTCAGTTATTGTGCTTTTTCTCTTCACTGTTCACTTCCGGGAGGACTCATTCGGTAAGCGATTAAATTTGAGATTAAATTCTTGTAAAGAATATCTAAAGGAATGCCTTTTTATTTGTTTTTTTATTAGAATTATTCCAAATATGGGTTTAAGAGCTATTAATTGCCTTCTTTTTAACTCTCATTTGGGAATCGGTTTATATCTATATTGGAGTCGACACATGAGAGCAATGCCTGTCTTTCACAGAATAATGTTCAGTGCATTCGGTTCTGTAATTTTCAATTTCGGTTCGATATTATTCTTCGCCACAACTAAAGCCTTATTACCGGACAATACATGGATTAGAGTTATGTTCTCATTGTTCTCGTCTTACGGTTTCTTAACGATAGGTCGGGAATACATTCAATGTATAAATAAAATGTTATAAATATTTTAATCAACTTTTTTATCTGAAGTATTATTTTTACAAAAACTGTTTCCAAAGTTATTAATCTCTTGAGTGGTATTGACTTTAGCGACATAGACCTGGGCTACTACACGTCTAGGAAACCACCCGCGCTCGCGCTGACCATTATTTTTGAGTTTTTCGCCGTAAAGCCAACGCTTTTTCCAACGCGTGACTAATATATTATCGCCGGCAGTGATACCAATCCGGGGCTCATCACTCAATGGAAATGAAAGACAGACTCGAAAGCCCTGAGAAAATATTGGAAACCACTGCCCGTTATAGCTATCAATAGCTCTGTAAGGCGCGGATCGACTCCTTTTTTCCTCCTTTTGTAGAATCTGTTCGACCTTTTGGGCGATAATTACGATATAAATGAGTAGAAATTAATGCCAAATAAATTGAAAGAATTGAGTGATTAATGATTAATAGCCAGAAATGAGTTTAAATAGTCATTAATCAAATTCATATATCCCTTACGGTAAGAGTGTATTGATTGCAGCCCTCGATTACCGGCCAATCGATGCCATTGTTAGTGGACTCGAAAACAACTTGTTTTATATTATTCCAGAGACCGATATTATATGGAAAGACGAAGACCTGCTCTCGATTTCTACTCTTGGCTTTGGTTACAATCCATTCCTCAACAGAGGTCTGATTTCGAACTATTATTTTAATCTAAAAATGAATTTAAAAGTAATTAATTATTTTGAACGTCAAATAAACACTTAAATAATAAATAGATTACTTGAATAATAAGTAGTCCTCCGACGGCTATAATCACTCCGATTGAGAGACCGATCGAGAAAACGCCGAACAGTAATGAAGTCATCGATAGGTAGACTAAACGGTCCGGTCTTTCGTTATATAAATACCAGTTCTATACTCAATACAAATATGTTATCAAATTCTATACTAAAACTAAAATAAAATCATTAATTATAGTCATTTGAATCCAATAAATATATCGATAAATAATAAACTCATTTCTTATGACAACAAACAAACAAAACTCAAAACTAGTTTCCAATAAACGAGTTCTCAATTAATACTGAATTCATTACTAATTACAAGAAATAATCAAATATTCCGTCATTTAATGACTCATTTGAAACCAAATGTTAGCCAAATATTGGATCAATTGATACATAAAACAGAGGTAATACTCACTGAATAGAAGGCTCGACACAAACCCATTATTAACCAAATCAACGAATTTATTGATCCCAAGACTGCTGTCAACAGAAATACTGTGAAATAACATTGATTACGATAACCACAACAGTTATTGATCCAGGGACAATGATGGTCCATCTTCAAGACACACCGTTGACACCTCCGGCAGTGGTGGGCACGGGGAGGCTTATAACCTAAACACTGATTGCAATACTGAAGATAATCACTATCTTTGATATCTTTTGGTTGCCATCCTTTTGGCACAAAACCGGGTCCAACAAAAACAGCACTAAAGAAGTTGTAGAGAACTATTGCTATCATTGAGTAATATAAGAGATAATTAATGGCAGTAAACAATGAGTCCGTAAAATGAAGCCATTGTGAGGTCAGATAAAGTGTTGTAAATGTAATGCATTTTATTATTGACAGCGCTATTAATGGCCCGAAATGTATGATTCGCAACACTTCCGATAACATGTCTTCAATTGATAAAAGAGTGGTTCTCTGGACTCAAATTCAAACAAAACTCATTTCTCATTATTTAAAATCCAAGACTTTTTGATAGTTTTCCGTCAAAACAAACTTCCAAAACATAAACAAATGATTGAAATGCATTCAAAGACAACGTTTTCGTGAAAACTATTTAAAAATTCATATTTTAATTGAATTATCTTTGATTTGAATGATTAAAATGACTCAACTATTTGTTAAAATTTATTTCAATAGAATATAAATCGGTTTAAAAGTAATCAATAATTTATTGTTAATTGGAGTTCATATCAAAAATGATGGATTGAATGGTTTATAACGAGTTTTGTGGAAGAAATCATTTCAACTGTTGTTTTGTGACTTTCAATGAATTCAAAAGAGTTTTGTTTTTGTTTTGTTTTGAATTGAGTTTAATTTGATTTGAATTAATGGCAGATTTGTCTAACAAAGAGTCCAAAATCATTGTTAAACCCGTCGGTCGGTATTTCTTCACAATTTTTCTGATTCATTGATTAAACCAATGATTTATTTATAGAAAAACAAAGCGATTTGAGTAATGAATTGAATAAATTGAGACAAATTGCGAGACACGACTCCGATCTCAAGAATAATTTAAGTGCTCTTCAAAAAGGTTTTCATTTTATTTAATTTATTTGTTTTCAATGAAAACCTGATTTAATTGAATTTTTCATTCATTGAATAATCGATTAATCGATTGGTTTGTCTTTAAATAGATTTACATTTAAAACGTTTGAAAAATTTACGGGAATTATCCGATAAATTAAAAGACGACTCCTGGAAGTACCCAACCGTTCAAACACTTCTTGGCCTTTAAACTCATTTATTTTAAGAAACCATTTATTTCTAATTTATTGGTCTTTTGTTTTTTGTGTTTAAAACTTAATTATTTATCAATCAATTGATTGAAACGTTAATTAATGGCTTCGGAGGGAGAGATAGTATTGAGTTATTTCGACACTTGTTTGAGAACATCTGACATCAGTCTCTTAAGAGGTCACAAATGGCTAAACGATAATCTCATCGGCTTTTGGTTCGATTATCTCGAAAATGATTTATACAAAGAGTTCAGTCAATTGACAGTATTCTTGAGTCCAAATGTCGTTCATTTTATCAAATCGGCGGCCAATAAGTCAAACGCATCGGACGTGACATCAATGCTGTCGACGATGTCTTTGAAAGACAAACAGTTAATAATTATTCCAATAAATGACTGCAATATAAATAAGTGCGAAATGGGAGGAACTCATTGGTCACTCTTGGTTTATATCGCTAACAAACAGACGTTCGAACACTACGACTCCCACACCGGGAGCGTCAATAGGACTCACGCCGAACATGTGGTCGACATTCTGTCCCCAATTCTATTGGCAGAACAGATGACAGACCCGGAACTCGATTTAGTAGAGATGGAGTGCACACAACAGGACAATAACTACGACTGTGGTATTCATTTGATTTGCAATACAGAAGCTATTTGTCGAAAGTTGTTCCGCGACGACAACCGACATATCTCTGACATCTGTACCCCGAAAGCCATTTCCAGAGCGAGACGTGATTTACTCGATTTGATTCTTTCTCTCAAAAGACAAATGTCTGTCAAACAAACCTCTTCTTAACTCAATTTTATGGCAGAAAAATAACAATTTATTTAATAAATTATAATAGCAATAATTAAATAATAATTAAATTTAACTCTTATTATAACCAATTGAATGGCACTCCAAATATGTGACTAATTTTGGATTTAAATCTATTTATTCTTCAATAAAATTCAAATATATTTGTCGTTTAAAATCCTTTTTTCAATTGTTTTTTCGAGTAATTGAGAAATGAATCAAAAGCTAAACTCTTCAAATGGATCCTCTTTACAATCTTATCGCTGGTTTATAATACTTGAGCAAGGTGCAATGAGGAAAATGTGCTTATTATGCAGTTATATGAAATGAATATGGCCAATTGATTTGCCTTGTTTATATTGGAACGGAAGGGAGTCCACAATAACTGTTATAACAGTTTCCCACAAAATATTTGTTTGCAAAACCATTCAAATGAAAAGAGTTATCAATGAATTAAACATTGCTTTCGAACTCTCAAACAATGAAAGGATAAAACTTATCTAATTTGAGGCCCAAATACTCGAAACCTTATTTACTATAAATCAGTTAAATGTCTGAAATTCAGACTCTGAATCATAAAAACTGTTCTTTGATTTATGCTATGAATTGGTTTTGAGAATCAGATAAAACAGAATCTAATTTCTGTTTACTTGGATTTCTGGGGAAAAATAGTCTCAATAAATGATCCGAATTTCAGATTAAATTAACAGATTGTCTGTCTATTCATCTCAAACTGTTATTAATAATGTTACCATCTTAACAAGGTATAGAATAACATCAAGCTAGTACTGAATGATCCACTTTAATTAAATTGTGTTAGATCATTTTCAACTTAATATAGAATTGCAATCCTTTTATTTCACAGTTTAAGCGCTTTGAATTTGTGGCAAATATCCTAGGTCATTTGACAAGCAATGTCTGTTCTAGCCTTCCCTTTGGCTATCACTAGATAAGTTGTGCAAGGTCAGATAATATGTCAAGTTAAGTGAGAGAATGAGCTTGGCCATATGTCAATATTTAAAAAGATGTTGATTTAGTGAATTGATAACTTTTGAAGGAAGAGATAACTTTAGTCTCCAATAAGTAAGTGATTAAAAGCAGAGCCAACACTTCCCCAACTGTTTAATTGAATGTCAGCACTATTTTGAAAAATTCAAGAATTCGTTTCAAACGAATTCAAAGTTAATTTCAAACTTAAAAATTTTTTTCAAATAAAAAAGTTAAGAAAAATGCTAATTAATGAGCTGTAAGTGTCTTAAAAGCACATAAACTTCCTCTGAAAGTCTCAGAGATTCTCAGTTCAAACATTTGGAGTGAGTTTTGATTTTATCGTTGCATAGTATGAGTCAAACCCACAATCAATTGTGAGAACCAATGAAACGAAAGTTATTTCAAAATTAAAGCGCTTAACGTTTGAGTGAAACGTCTGAACGACTTCTCATTAATAAAACTGATTTTCACTCATTTTTACTCAAACTTTTGATTGTTTTCATTGATTTTTACTTTTAATTTGAGTTTATTTTTATATTTAATAACTTAAAAATTATTATAATTTTGTTTCAAAAATGATGGAAGACTTCGAAAAAATTGAAAAAATAGGCGAAGGTTTGTTTCGGTTAACGGATTTGCTTTGTCTTCATTTGTCACTCTTTTAGGGACTTATGGTGTTGTTTATAAGGCAAAGAACAAAAAGACAAACCAATTGGTGGCACTCAAGAAGATCAGACTTGAGAATGAAGACGAAGGCGTTCCCTCGACGGCCATCAGAGAGATAACACTTCTCAAAGAGTTAACGCATCCCAATGTTGTCCGGTATGTCATAACTTATTATTCATTAGACAATTGTCTGTTTAACTCACTTTTTGACATAAATTAAAGCCTTGAAGATGTGATAATGCAAGAGAATAGACTCTATTTAGTGTTCGAGTTCTTGTCGATGGATCTCAAGAAGTATTTGGACTCAATTCCTGTTAATCAAAATATGGAAGAAATGCTCGTAAAAGTAAGTCTTTTCATAACATTTTTGCATTGATTTCAATGAATTCATATTTTAAATATGAATATTAGAGTTATTTGTACCAAATATTGGACGCCATTGTGTTTTGTCACTCCAGACGTGTCATTCATCGCGATCTTAAGCCACAAAATCTTTTACTCGACTCAAAAGGAGTAATAAAGTTGGCCGACTTCGGTCTCGCCCGAGCTTTCGGTATTCCAGTTCGCGTTTATACTCACGAAGTGGTCACTCTATGGTATAGAGCACCAGAAGTACTGTTAGGCGGTCAGAGATACTCGACTCCCGTCGATATCTGGAGTATTGGAACCATTTTTGCTGAAATGGCGAACAAAAATCCTTTATTTCACGGCGACTCTGAAATCGATCAGTTGTTTCGAGTCTTTCGGTAATAATTATTATCAAAAAGTATTGAAATTATTAATTAGTTGTCCTATAATTCAGAACTATGGGAACTCCCGATGAAGAAGTGTGGCCCGGAGTGACTAAAATGCCGGACTATAAGCCATCGTTTCCGAGTTGGAAACACAATATTCTTCCCTCTCTAATGACGAACACAAATGAGTCCGGAATCGACTTATTGCAGGTTTGACTTTGATTTCGATATAAAGACAATGATTTTACTAAAAGTGTTGAATAATTGTCAGAAAATGTTTATATACGACCCGCACAAACGCATATCAGCGAAAGCCGCCCTAAAACACCCGTATTTCGATGATTTGGATAAGTCTTCTCTGCCCTCCTCTGCGATGATCATTGATTGAGAGCTCTCCTCAATATTGAGAACACAAAACAGTATTATATGTCATATAACTAACCATTAATTGCATATCTTTTAATCCATTAACTGATCTCTACTTAAGGTTTTAAAATAAATGAGTGATCAGTTTATGTACAGACAAACCATTTATTACTTAAAATAGTATTCAAAACAAACAATAATTTATTAAACTTTTAAAAACAATTAAATACTCTGTATTTTTGATAACATTTGCACAAAACAATTGATTTTAATTTTAATTTAACTGTAATTTGAATTCTTTGCGATTAAATTAACGCAAAATAAATACTTAAAATACGCAAAAAAGTTATTAAAAATGATTTTCTCTGAATTACGGAAAGACATAAAAGGGATGAAAATGATATTTGACTCAATTATCAGCTGCTCTCTCATTATTCTGAGCGCCCGCTCTCTGAAGAAAATTAATGAGTCGAAGAACTTCCGGATTATTCAAATCAATGTTTTCAGGAATTGATTTATAACCGAAATAATCATTTGATGGCATCACTGAAGGGTCGAACATATCTTCGGTTGGCTTTAAATTGAAATCTAATCGAAGTGCTTCCGATCTCTCATTGTTTACTACAACTGTTTGAGCGTCGGGTTCGAAGCCGTCCTTAGCTGCCAGCACTTCATAGGTTCCGGGAGTCAAAAGTCTCCAATACTCTCCATTTGTCACTTAAGAGTTACAAAAGTTAAACAATTTTAGAGATAATAAGTGGTTTACCTGAGATAATGTCATGGTTGATTAGTCTGTTCACACCATTTGTTATGTTTTTAACTTTAATGGAAGCGCCTTCAATGGGCTGTCCGTTCTTCGCATTGCGTACAAAACCTTTAATTCCAAGGTGTGACTGTTTGAACAATCAGATAAAATTGGAATAATGACCATGATCAGTTTAGAATCACTACAAACCTGTTCAATATAAGAGATAAGTGCCTCGCGATTGTTATCCCATTCAACGGGAAGTTGTGTTTCGGAGGGATATTTATCACATCCGAGTTCGAGAGTTATTTCAAAGTCATTAGAACCAAGGTAATTGAAGTCTTGCATGCCACCGGCCACACTATACCATGCTGCTCCATTAGTTATGCCGCCCTGTTTTGTAAAGTCATCGTCGTTATCACACCTCACCTTTTCTCCGGTCGCCATTGTTTTGTGTGTCTTCGCGTAAACATTAGCCAAATGTCTGAAATCACACAAATATTTAAGTTCTCTAAAGATTTGAATGTTTTTATTATTACTTAAAAGTGTTGTCGTCGGGGGAAGCCGTATAAGTATTGGAACTTCCATCTGGAGTTTCGTCATAAGGATAATTGGCCACAAGAGCCCCGCCGTGCAAATTGGCTGAAAGTACAAAAGGATTGGAGAGAATCCAAGCCATGGCTGCTCTCGTCTCAGGCTGTAAATTGTGATCAATAGTGTCTTTAGAGAAGAGATGGTCTTTCAGTGCATTTCCCTGATATGCGACCGCATCCAAGTCTGGAAAATCTCTGTTGATGTCAACCCCATTCTGATTGGCTCGACCTAAAATCCAATCTTTGCCTTTAAGCTCATTATTAGAGGAGAGGTCCCAACCGTCCGGATTGAGAGACGGCAACAAATGTATTCGAGTGCTGTTTATCACACTTTGAATTCTTTCATTTCCTTTATTATATTCATCGCACATATAATGAGCTAATTTGAGGAGAAGTTCTCTTCCGAGGACTTCATTTCCGTGCATATTAGCGATGTATTTAAACTCGGGCTCCACTTTTGTCCGACAAAATCAGAGATGAGTTATAACTGAATTCATTTAAGGCATAGAATATAATACTTACAGATGTCGTGATCGCCCGGATTACTCGATAACTCAATGACAGTGAGTGGCCATCCTTTGACACTCCGTTCACTCAATTGATATAAACGGGTAATAGAAGGGCAGCGCTTATGAACCTCTTGTAATAAATCATTTAATTCTCTATTATTGTGATGTTTGAACACAAAATCTGATTCACCGAAACATAAGTCGAAACTTAAAAATGCGAAACAAATAAAAACGAAGACAAGAATCAAATTTCTCATAATTGTTGATCAATCAGTTAAACATATGTCGAATCGTATTCGACTTAACTCTGATATTCTCGAATCGACTTTTAAAGAGGAGTAAATCGATAAGAATATCAAAGTTTGACGCAAATGAATGGTTCGCTTCTGCGTTATCCGACTCCACTCATAGAGAATACAGAATTAAAGTGCGAACCAAAAAAAATCGATAAAATTTTGGAACAAATGGTTTCAATGATCGCTACGACTGCTCTCAAACCACATTTAATACACAATTGTATCAAATTGTCTGAAGGCTTACATAATATGAAAAACAATTCATTATTATATAACCAATGAATTGAATCAAATGTTAAGAAAATATTCTATTTGTGGAAAACATTGACTAAAAAAATAGAGAATAAAGACTTGGAATAAATTATTTATTTGAACACAATTTCGTTTGAATTGATTTTTTGTTAATAAGTTATTATAAATAGTTATTGAATATAAGTATAGCTTATAGTATATAATACTCGATATATCAGTAAAACGACGAGAAATAGAGTTATATTTGTTATAAAATAATTGTTTTAATCGATGGCCCGGTTTTTGACGATTTCAATGGATTCGATGAATGGGTTGTGTTTTTGTAACTCAAAGTCAATGCCATTTAGCTTTTTGTGCGAATATATCTGCTCTCAGGTTCTGTGCAAAACATATGCCCAAAATCTAAATACAATTGAATTAACAGTTAATTAAAATACAAATAAAAATATCATTCATTGATCGGAAGCCAAACAACAGTTTTCTCTTTAATTTTTGTTTGATTGGATATAATGTTCTAATTGTAGGACAACTCACTTCAGTGAAAGACAGGCCTAACATGAAAAACAAAACGGTTAACAAATTTTGATGAAACCAATCGTCAACCGCTCGAAGACATCCCTTGTCATAGATATGGCTTTTATTGTATTTCTAATAAATTGGTTTTGATTTCAATAATTTATTTGATAACTAATTAATCAAATGATTAGTTGAGGGAATCCTTTCTCAAGTATTTAGTTTTAGCCCACAATTAGTTGCAAAGATATTATTCATAAAAAGATAGAATAGAATACAATACCTGAAGAACGGCAATGACTACCGTAAAACCCGCGACCGGAACCAAATTAGATTCAATCCATTCTTCACCGGCTCTTAAACATCCCTTTTCATAGATTACTAATGACTTATCCCCGACCTATGGGTTAGGGTTTCAAACGAAATACCGAAACAATTAATATAATGTTAAATCAAAGTATAGAACAGAATAAGAAGGGGAGAGAGAGGGGGAGTGAATCAAACGGTTGCTCACGAATTCATGTTTGCGGACGTCATAACCGCACTGTTTATTCCGAATCATATCATTGAGAACCGGACGACAACACGAAAAGGGAACACCACAGGCCTCACGACTACCGACAGCAGCAGAAGAACAATTGAAATATATATTTTGGTCCCAATCTATTCAATCCAATCAAATAGTCTTTTAATTGAATGCAATTCTCCCAATAAATAGTATACCTTTAGGCCCATCCACTCCACAACAGCCCAACCACTGGTCCTGAACCCAATCGACCAGATTTTGTCGGTCGGGATCATCCCTATAATAAATAATAAATGCCTGGAAACCAGTGGCCGCTTGAGATTTGATCTGATTATGAAATCAATAAAAAAAATTGATGGATGGACTCAATTGTGATATTAGACGTGAAATTACCCAATCCTTGAAAACGAATCCCAATATTCCGGTCGTCATTTCCATTAACAATAAAATGGCCAAAAATATGGCGTACTTTTGGACAGAAATAAAATCCAATTAAAGATTGAAATAAAAATCAATTGAAAGTCAATACTCCGGCCAAAAGACAAGTATTCTCTCTGAGAGCACCGACACATCCAGTAAAGCCGATGGTAAAGGCCAGACATCCCACACACATCATAATGAAGGCGGGATCTAATGTGATGTTTGTGATTCGGGACAAGTTATTGAAGACTTCTTTCTCAGTCCAGGCCCAGAGACCCACAATAGTGATGACGAGACCCGTCAACCAGAAGATCACATTTGAACCAAATATCAAATACTTGAGACAACAACTGATCTCAGAGGTGTCCAATTGATTTAAACGGTCAGATCTTTCGTGTCTCGTGTCATGTCTTCGGTCTCTTTGGGTACGACTGCTGTGACTGTTGTGATATCGACTGGAATTGGCCGAAGACGACAAGTGGTGAGACATTCTTCTGACTAATTCTCACAATTGTCTATCAATTAATTTAATTATTGATTTCTTCGTCAAAACATTTGTTGAGTCAAACAATAGTTTGTCATTGAATTCAATAACAGGTTTTCATACATTTTTTCAATTTTTTTCAATTAATTTCTTAATATTTTTCATTTGATAACAGATTTTGTAAAATAAATATAAAAATAATGATTTGTCTAATGATTAGAATATTATTGCTATCAAAATGAGATTCAATTAAATGACTAATCGATAGAAAATTCAAATTAATTAAAATTCATTTGAATTACATTTTAAGCTTTAATTTTAACTTCACTTTTATTTGTTTACATCTCATAAGAGAAACTCAACTCAAGTCACAGTCAAACCACGTTATAGTAAACACTGAAGAATATGTGATAATTTCACCTTTTATTGAAAACTATTCAATTTCATTGAAAATTATTGTTAAGAAATTGAATGAAAAATGGTTTTACATATATTTTATTTTTATTTGAATATAAATTGACTCAATGTTTAAATAAAGGGCAATACTTTGTATGAATTGAGTTCATTCTTCTTTGAGAGTAAATAGAGTGCAATCATTGCAATGAGTGAACGCATAGTAACACAAGAGTCACACCATTACTACTATGAATACATACTCTTTACTAAAGAATCGCTAAAATTCTCTTTTTCTTCAATTATTTGAATCCTTTGCCATCACTTTTATGATCTCAATAAAGATTTTCATTATATCTTATTTTTCATACAATTTTAATCTTTTTAAAACATTTGTCATTCGTTTTGAGGCAAATGCTTTGAATTCATTCAAACTATTTTTTGAATTTTATTTTCAATGATTTAAAGAACAAAAAAAACTTTTATTAATTGAAACATTTGTTAAAATATGAATTCTTTTAAATGAATAAAATACAAAGCATTGACTCATCGATAAAAATAGTCTGAAAATGTTGAAAGATTACCTTAAACATTCTTAATTAAACTATTTGATCATAATAAATTCAATCAATAATTCACCTTGATACTTTGATTGTTTTAGTTTATTATTATTATTAACTAATAATGTATTGATTTGGCAATCAGTGTCATTTGTTAAATAATGATATAGATCGATTTAAATAATAAATCTATACATCATTTTTTTTGCTTCTTAATCTAATAATCGTAAAATGATGTCTAGGTCATTTTTTGAGTAACGAGAATTTCAGTATTTACTAGTTAATAGTTAAGCCACAGATATCCTCCAATCGGAGTATTAATTAAATTAATGGCGAGGATTACTCACTAATCAATTATCATAATTTAATAACTATTTTATTCAGTTAAAGAATAAATTGAACATAATCATTTTTTGGTAACAAATCTCAATAATACATTTAATTAATTGCATAACTCATCCATCAAAGAATGTGTTTATCTGCAAATATTTGAGTTTTTAGCAAACATTTCTGATTTATTGATTGAGCTAGTTGGTTAGCCAGTTAGCAGTTAGCTAGCTCAATGATCTATTAATTTAATAAATATTTGTCTAAAAATATTCCGAATAAAAAACAAAAATTAATTAAATTATTCAAATCAAAGGAATTTTCTTTTTTAAGCGAAAAAATCGTGAAATTAAATTAATTTTAATATTTTGATGTTTGCATTCATAACAAATATCTTACACTAAATAAATGTCAAAATTTTCATTGAATTTTATTAAAAATAATTTGCACTCAAAATGAATTTTAAACTCAAATTCAAGTTTAAATACAAGTCTAGCAAAGTTTTGAGATAATCGCTCGAAAATGACTTCTTCTTGGAGTCAATTGATTCAGAGTTATGTCATTTTTCTCCAACAATTTTATCTTCTTTTTCAGGAAAGGGTGGCCTTCAATACCTCCAATACCTTCAATGGTTTCAATACACTAACAAAGTGTTCATTTATTCGTTTCAACAGAAGTTATATTTTTTTTTCTTGATTTTAATTATTAGTTATAACAAGTATTCGATTATTGGAACAAACCTTTGATCAGTCTTTTGATTGATGTTTTCTCTAGCATTCAATCAAATAATTTTAACATTAAATCAAAAGGTTTTTTCTGTTGACTACTACTATACAACTCTCCCCACTCTTAACACTGAAGTGAAGAAGGATTTCAAAGAAGAAAACGTGAAAAGAATGAACAGAACTCAAGGCTGACAACTGGGCGCTCAAATCGGTTTGGGATGAGATTTATAGTCAAGTTTATCAAACATTAACATTGATTTTGCATTAAATCCTATTTTAAATTCAAGAATTTTTAGAGAAGTTTTATTGAGATGTTTGTTATTTGTTATAATAGACGACATCCCTTTCCAATACATTTCTTTCTAAACAATAATAGCAATTATTATTACAGATGTAGTGCTTTTGTGAAGGATATAATTAATATTGAATTCTAAAAATATACCTAGGTGACAATAACAAAATTTCGCAAAACTATTATCGAATTCTAATTGAAAATTAAGTTAATTGTGATTTAATTGCGACCAAAATTCTTGTGCGAAAACTATAAGTGTATCCAAAAAAATAAATAAAATGAAATACATTTCACACAAAATTATTAGGCATTTGAAAAATTAGGGACAAAACTATAATTATTTGACCGGAATGTGTTTCACAGTTCACTTGTGTCGTACAATACCTGTGCAGACAATACTTGTGCCGACGCACAACTATCCTTTTTTTAATGTGCGATTTAACTTACTCTCTGAAAGTTCATAAATTTAATCATAAATTTTAAATATTTACTTAAAATTATTTTGTGTTTTCATCGAAAGAAAAAAAATTCATTAAAAAATTTGTTTAAATTCCATCAGATTTTGGAAGAAAAAA
>JAQGCQ010000148.1:0-20869 GCA_034699945.1 Chamobates pusillus
TATTCTGTTCGGTTCTGTTCTGTCTCTTTGTAAGCAATTTCCTTTTGGACGAACAAAACAAATGCACACCATTTCCAAGAGATTCAAACGAGTATTGATTGAGTCCAGAGTTGTATCCACTTTAGTGATGGCTTCACTATTGTCCGCTACGATTAATTTTGGGTCATTTCCCTGTCTGTCTGTCTGTTCCTTTTTGATAGCATAGAAAACGAGCAAAAGAACTCTGGGATCAGCTTCTGATGGCTGTGAGGGTGATCTAAACTAATGGTGTTCTCTAGCATTTGGCACATCCTTTGCAGTGAACACCACTAAACAAGTTGTCAAATATAATTCACTCTTTTCTTATGTCTTTGAAATGTCTTTTGGGACCGAATGGTTGGCATTGGCTCTCATGTCATTCCTCGTATACCAACGAAGACATGAAGACAAGCATCGATTCGATTGTCGAATACTCTGTTTGTGTAAATCTGTTCGTTGGCGGCACTGCATAACTGTCTCATACCATAAGACCACTTTCCTTGAGTTAAGCCATTCTATCTCAAGGGGTTGGCAATGGCTTATTGGCTGCCAAATTAGTGCAAAAACAGACACTACAGCACTACTCCAATACATGCCTGTGTTGCTCAGCACAACGTCGTAACTCGAAGAAGTTCTTGCGTTCAGTGCTGTGCTGTTAATCATTTGTGATTAATGGCATTAATTGTATATCAAACCAATATATGTATGTTCTTCAGTATCTCCACTAAACTCTTCTCTCCTTTTTATTTAAACTCAAGTTTTAATCTTTTGAGTCAACCCTCTGTTTTGACAGCACTTTTCACAACAAATTCATTTATTTCAATACATAATTGTGAACATCGAGTACTGGATTTAATTCAAGCGATTGTCATATGTTTCATGTGTTTCATTATTTTCATAATTCATTATATTATATAACAAAATGTTTGTCTCATAACTGAGTGCTTATTATAAATATTAATTAAGTTATGAGTTGAGGCCTAACATCAGAACAGCATAACATGAGAAGAGCATAAAACAGTCAAAAAACAATATTACTTTTCTTTAATTAAAGCCAAACAAATGGATGACAACGAAAATGTTTTATCGGAAACCAATTCTAAGCAAACATTAATTTATAAAAATTATCATTTATTTGAGTTATAAAACGGTTTTACGATAATTGATGTGATGTCTGAAAATTGGTGGCAATTATACTAATATTGGTCTCAGAAATAGTTTATAAATAAAGGTTATGACATATATGGTTATATGGGGTATAATATGGGTATATATGGCGTGACATTCATACTTATAAATGGCTGATATTCTGTAAACAGTCGCTAATCTTGAACATTAGTGTTGGGCGCACTGTATATAAGTAAGACAAATCGGTACCGATAGCTGACAATCTGTACCGCACTTCTATTGCACATCCATTGCATTAAATATTGCATTTGATTCAAAAATATCCTAAAATATCCTTAAATATACTCTTAAAGGGACCATAAAATACTGTATCAATGCTTTTGGGAAATGCTTTTCGCGAATATCTATTTTTATGTCTCATATCAACTAATATTGGAATCGAGAGAAAAATCAGAGGAATTCATAAGAATCGTTGCAAACACTGTTGTGTTATATAAATCTATTGCCATAAACAGGGTATTAAAGAGTAGTGAATATTGCATTTGACTATTAAAATATATAGTCATCTAAAGTAATACTATTGTAATAATGCATTAAAATCCCAAAGCATTGACTAAAGTAATAGTAATAAAGTTAAAAACAGTTTAGGTTTTCACTCCAATATCACTAGTATTTGGAAAGACGTTTCATTTGGAGGGTTATCTCAAGTGTGAAACGGATCGTAAAAATAATTAGTCGATCGCCGTTTCGAAGCTTAATATAAATACTAAGGTTTTCATTGGAATCGAAACACTATGTGTTTACAGTTTATGTGAGTTTATGGCATATAAGGCATATATGGCTCTATTTTTGTCAAAAACATTCAATTCAATGCTAATTCATGTAAAGCTCTCTCTTAATGTTGTATGACTTTTAGCTAATATTCTGTGCGCCGAAGCGATAGAATTTGCATCCAAAATATAGTCAATCAATATTATAAAGCCTTTGCAATGATCCTCAGTCTCCCACTTATATTGACTTTAGAGTAGAGTCAGTCCTCCATCAATGCTATGTATGTAGTATTGTGTGTGAGTTTCAAACAATCATACTATCGATTCGATTGTGATTAAGCGCTAACATTGAGTACACGACATATAACCAGTGCTCTCATTCTTTCTTATTTTAGCCAAAATGAAAATTCAATCCAAATAATAGGAAAGGGACTGACACTCCACACAAGCACTCAATATCAGTTACTTCACCTTTCAATTCAAACTTTACTCTAACAGTCATTCATAGATGTAATGATTAAATGCAAATCAAAAGGAAACGGAGGGCAAAGTGGCCAACCATTCACTCAATTTCCTTCTCATTGATTTTCAGTGAAAAACCTATTTTTCGATACAATAGTTCTGAAAACTCCCCGATAAATAATAAAACCAAGCTCAATTCTTTTCATAAATATATCAATTGACAAATAATTCCAAAGAACTTGTGATTAAAATAACACTAAATTATACCATAATTTTAAGCTTCGAATTGTTATTCATTAGAAATGATTTGATGGATAAAATTCATTGAAACAATTGAAATGATCGGTGAATATAATGTCTGATTGAAAACTCTATTCTGTTATTCAAATAAAATTCAAATTCACACAACTTTTGTGTGAAATTTCTGACAGTTTTGATGACAACTTTGTTATATTGAGTGATGGAGTGATGATGTGAAGGAGTGATGGTGTGATGGAGTCACTGAATAACAGTTATCCCAATCATTGGATCGAATAATGAGAATAAGCACCCGTTTAATGGTTTACTCGTGTCGTATGCCTACTGGCCATCCATTGAGAGGCCATTCAATTATATTTATTACTGAGAATAATGTTTTTAAATGATTTTAGTGCTGATATACTCTCCCATTATATGATTGAATGCGAATAAATTCAATTGAAATCTACTCCTAATATATAATGCAATTTAGAATTCAATGAGTCATTAGTTTTGGGTCAGAATATAAAAAATATTTAATGATTTTGAATTGAGTGACTATCGAATAGTGCATAATGTTACTAGATCATGCATTTCATTTGGTGGGTAACTTCACGCCTTTCCAATGAAGGCTCAAAACTTGATTAATCGATTGAAACAAATGAAGTGTTTTTTATTGAAATAGAATTAAAGTGGAAATACTTGGAAGACATACGAAAGACATACAAAAGTTACGCAAAAACATAGTTTTTGAGTCATTATCTCATTATTGGAATTAATGTACGAAAATATTGGCCTAAATGTGGTTAATGTACTGTTTTTGAGTTGTCGACCAAATTTTGGTTCACAATTCTTTGTTAAGCTGTTTGGAGAGTAGTTTTCCTCCGCAAATGAATGCTCAGAACCGGCAGTAAATCCACTTATGTTTGGATGCGAGACATCATTAGATTGACTCCAGTCTTACAATACATTAACAGATTGAAAGTTCACAAATAAATTAAATTAGTTTTTCATTTACCGCTTCATTATTCCTGTAGGAAATACAGCCATAAGTGCTGTGAACTCATTCACAACCAGTGCTCTTAAAAAGTATATTAAATTTAATAATGTTTTTAATATTGTATTTAATTTTGATTTTTATAGAAACACCAAAAGAAAACTGAAATCAGTTTTTAATAACGTCTGTGTTTTAAAACATCAAATGTTAGGAAATTTTTGATTCAAATATTTTTATTATATATTTTTTACATTTTAGTCAATCATCAAAATGTTATATTATGTGAGACTTTTTTCATAGGCTTTGTTTGATTTTTTTCATCGTTACTAAACATTATAAACCATTTTCAAGAAAAATATTATGGAATAAAAATTTTTTGAGATATCATTAGTTTTAGTTTTGGTACCAAAAAAATTGAAGAATAGAGTAATGTTTGAGTTGAGGCACAGAATAAGAGAGTTCGGATCATTAGAGACTATTTGGACACAACTATTCTCATTTTGATAGACACTCGGGACAAATGTTTGGCATTACTCGAAACCATTAAAAAAATTATATCGAAAAACTTACCGCTGAGTTGTCTCTACAGAAATGTAGAGATATTTTTGTTGTTTTAAGATTTAAAGTCGACTTTTTTTCGTTATATAATTACAGCGCAAATGTCTTCAAATGCTTTTCTTCAGTTCTAATAGTTATGAAGTCTTGAGTCCTAATACTTTTGGTGCTTATTATTTGATGTTCTTTTGTAAACTCGGGTAATATTGTAGTCACAACTGTATGTATGACTTATTTTTTAGAAAATGTAATAAAAGTGAGAGTAATATAAGTAATAATAGAGAGTCTGACGAAAGCATTATTTGCTGAAAACTTCATCTAAAATTAAACGCAAAAAATAAAGTAATCTATAAAATAGCCCTAAGAATGACTCCGACTCTCAATGTTTGATGACTACTAACAACAGTAGAGACGGCAAAAGCATCGACACAAACATTTTTGCACTCTTTTGCAATACTAAAGTGAAATGTGATAATGATTTTTGAGTTCATCAAAATTTCTTTGCAGACCCTCTCAAAAGAGTAGATAAAAAAGAAAAAAAACGAAATAATATTAATGTTTTATATATTCCTTAAGCAGTTGGCGATAAAAATAACGAAATAAGAGTTGTGTCGATATATGTTAGGCCTGACTGAAGATTATTTACAGTATTCTCTCCTCATATCATATTATATTAACTTTTGATATATTCATATGAAAAATATGCAAAAAATATATATTTTCTTAAATATAAATATTAAACAAACTGTATTTGTTGAACATGTCATCAACTCATACATACATACGATTCCAAACACATTAGTCTTGGAGTCGGTGTTAGCGCTCTTGCGATCAAATTTTCATTAAATAAGCCCTGAATTTATATTTTTCTTTCTCTTTCGTCCCCTACTTTTCAACACAAGTTTTCCTTCAATTTTCAAAACAGATCTTATGCTTCAATGAATTGCTTATTGCCATCAATTTGGAGGAAAATTTTTCCGACATTTTTTCTCCACTTTTCGATTATTCCAAATGTAATGTAAAGACCGAAATGAAAAACTGAAAGCGAGTGTCACTAATGTCGAGAAATTGTCAGCTTATTTGCTTCGGTGCTTATTTCAAATTTTCTCAAAAATATTTTTCTCTTCAATAATATTTGTTAAGAAATGTTAAGAAATGTTAATACAACTCAAAAGTACTAATTTCACATCAAATAAGAAAATAGTCGTCCCTTATATACGTCTCTCCATTACTTAATTTAATTGATTGACTTATACTTAAATAAATTTGGATATAATATGGGAAGCAATACATCTCTTTTGCATTGTAAGAGCTATTGTATGGAAAGGGTTCGCTCAGTCGTGAAACACATGAAAAGAATGCACTGAAAGGAAGGCTGAAAAGTGTTGGCTCTGTTTAGTAAAGCTGTAAACTATTTGGCGCTTAGTTTTAATTATAGACTCGTTTATTGTTTGACACCTTTGAGTAAAGCATTTAGAGAATGACTGTTTGACTCAAAGAAATGTATATACACTGTAGTGAACAGTAGTGGCAATACAGGAGTCAACGGCATCTATGGTGTAACAGCCCTTTTACAGCTTGCATTCACGTCTGGATCAGTTTGTCAAAAGAACCACTGATGCAGACAAAAGTCGTATTATTGGCATCACATATACTCCTGGTTCTCCTCTTGTGCTATAACTTTGAAAGCTTTTGCTGTGAAAGTCTTGATATCAAAGTTGATCGTAAAGATAAAGATGAAGAGAAATTCACAAAAATCGTGTATTGAATGTGTAAAGTGTTTACTATATAACACAAAAACATTGTTTAATATATTGTAAGCAATCGCTGCAAACGTATACGTATTGCAGTTGTGTTGCACTTCTGTTCCACTTCTTTACTATTATATAACAAACGCAGCTTTACTTCAAGTAATGCTTTTTTGTATTTTAGTTTTCCTTTTTTACGGATTAATACCAACCCTTTCATTAAGTCATTTGATAAAAAAAAATTGTTTTCATTTTCTAATTCATGTTTTCATGGATTTCATTAAAGATAAAAAATGAATTAAATTATGAATTGTTTTGTAGAAAATTATTAATTTATTGGATAAACAAAAGCACACAATATTTTGTTTTTAATTTTATGGCAAATAAAACCAAGATTATGGTTGACTCGAAGGGGAATATGATTATTGGTTGAGAGATAAGCCTTAATAATATGCAAAAATAATAATTTAGATTCTGGTTAAGGGGTGTATTGCATATACATTCAAGTGATCAACAATTTTATTGCAATTTTTGACATTTATATCAAATCATATTTATTAAGGAATATAATATACAAAATGTAGTGAATGTATATCTATGTGTCGAAAGTCGGATATTGGCGTCCCTTCAGACTGGGATACGTGCGATAAACTCTTTAAATCGCATGAATGCCTGATTTGATCCGATGAATATTGGAGTCAAAAATGATTTTCTTGTGATTCTTGTGATGCGACACAAAATTCCCGTTTCATACAAAAAAAGCTTTTATTTTTTATATCGATATATATATTCTCGGATATTACCAGATATGTGCGGCCAATACATGAGCGACACATGCAATACAAAAGTCAGAGCGAATGTCATGTCTTGAAATGAAAACTCAAAACGGATCAAACATTCTTTTAAGTATAGTTTACCGAAAATGTTTACTCCAATACTTTTTTCAAAATATGTTATTCTTTATGAAAAGAAATGCTTTGATATTGAATTTGATTTCCAATTCAATCGAAAGCCACTTTTGAGGCACTTTTTTCGCATCAATTGTTTTTCTCTATATGGTTGACCACACGTGTGTTCCCACTGTTCTCTCCCTCTTCCAATGTGTACCAACACGTCAGTCAATCACTTACACTATTACCAGAAGGAGAGAGAGAGAGAGAGAGAGAGAGAGAGAGAGAGAGAGAGAGAGAGAGAGAGAGAGAGCTATACAGCTGTGGTGCTAACGAGTGCAATGGTTATGCCATAAGTTTTGTCGGCGATAATGTATTAACACTTTTTGAGTCGTTGTTAGCAACAGAGAGTCCGGTGCAGAGTTAGAGTGAGTGCAGTGCAAATGCACAGTCAATGCACAGTCAACTGAACATTAATCTGATTCCAAGCATTTAATGCTCTGTCAATTGAGTGATAGGCGACTCTCATCTAACAACTGTCCCATCATTTTGACAATTGGACTCATTTTCACTTTTAGTTTTTGTTATATTCTCTCTTCAGATGTGTTTTCAATTTAATGTGGAATACAATGCATTCCTTTTAGGATCGATGCTATCCCGAGCTGTCTCTCTATCGGTCTTTCCCTCACATCCGTAAGTCAGTAATCCTCTTAAATTAATTAAGTCAGCTTTTGGCACAGGGCTCTGGTTAGGCATCGGATAAATCCTCGAATAATGTTATTCATCGCCAAATTCACGAACACATAACACAAATATATACCAAAGTATTAGTCAAATGCAATCTCAGTCGTGAGTCAAGTATAACGTTATATCATTTCATCTCATTTCGAGCCATCATTTCATTCACTTTTCAGCTCTTTATTCAAACACTCACTGACTCTCTGATAGCCTTATGTCGCAAATGCTTCACTAAAATGCATATTATTGTAGATATTGTAGACATTGCACAGCATATGCGAGGCTATATCTCTCTCTCTCTCTCTCTCTCTCTCTCTCTCTCTCTCTCTCTCTCTCTCTCTCTCTCTCTCTTTGCTAGTTAATCCGTTGTCAGACATGATGGCCAACAAGGAGGATTTCGTGTTGAACACATCTCACATCCAACTCATGACATCATTCTTTTGTCTCTTGTTTTTGACTCTTTACTTCTCTTAACTTATTTTACGGCTGAGTCTTATGTCATATCTGTTTTTCCTGAGTCTCACTCTTATTCTCTTTTATCTGTGTTTCTGTTTTTGCTCTCTTTTTGTCTTAAAGTTTATATTGAAAGAAAAAAAAGAGGGTGTGCTCACTAAGCAATGTTAGTATTATTGTATGCACAGCTCTGTTGGAAAGGTTGATATGTAAGTTATAATCTTTACATTCCATATGTATTCATATTTAGTGTTTAAAATGATATCATACCTAAAACTCGTCGGAGTGTTGACTGTTGTGAGTGTTTGTCGTGAAGACAACGTATGAGTCGTTTTCATACTCTCCCAGAACTGCATTTCTGACATTTCATAAAATTCATATCTGTTTGATAGCACAGCATCTTTTACGCCGCTTTGACGGTTACAACGCGTGTGGCATAAGAGTGGGTTCACAATGACTATGTGTGTGTGTGTGTGCCCACAGTATGTCGACCCCTCAAATCGAGCTGATAGTATGGTAGAGCTGTCGATAACTCGACTAATGAACGAAATGTTTAATTTAAATTCAATGCGCGCCTAAAGAATGCAATCGAAAAGAATATGAGATAAAAGTTTAATGTTTGCAGTGTTTGCCAAATATGTGATTCAATTGAATGGTAGAGCACTGGTATAGCACTGGAAATAGTTGTCGATCAGAGCTATTAGACATTGGCTTCAGTTTATTGTAGAAGTTATATATATATATATATAGAGCTCGTGATTGCAAACAGAGCTCATCCTTTTCCATGTATGAGCTGAGATTGGATTCCCGCCTCTTTCATGCAAACCTCAAAATTTATATTTAGGCTATTATTCTACAAATATTGTGTTCACCTAAAAACACTATAAACACTTGCATCACAAGACGACCCACCCTTTTATTCATGTCTTACTGATTGTTACACATTTTGCTATTTTCAATGCACACAAAGTTTGCGTCAAAAGTATTTCTCTATTATTCTCTTGGATTCCATTCTCTTCACTAATATAATAGGTTTGCATAAGTAGTGCATCGCATCAACTCATGTATGGTATTAGTGCTGAGCAAATCCAAGAGACACACAACACATTTAATGGTGAGGAGAGAGTGTCTGCAACCAATATGCTCTCCAGCGGTAGAAGTGATTCTTAATGTATGCATCATTTCTGTCGCAATTCACACAATATTCAGATCACTATTGGGTTCCCAAAAGCTTTCTTTTATCTGAAGGCTATTTTTCAAATGTTTGATATCAAGTGAACCCCAAATATGAGCTAAAAATGTTATTCAGACCAATACCTAATTCCTGAGTCTTTTCTTTGCAAATGAGGATAAGTCGGATCCGTATAACTCATGAATCAAAATTCAGTGGAGACCTGAGAGCAGCCAAACAACAGAATCAAACGCTTGTATTGCAAATAAAAAGAATGGTTTATTAGTTTAAAAAAAGGTCTTCAACGACGACAACACATATTGTATGAGTTGTTCTTCTTCTCTATTCTTTACACAATATATGTTGGGTTCAGCTCTTCGTCTGTTTCTCGTCAGCCGTTATATCGATTAGTTGTCTCAAAGGAGGGCCAAAATACGTTTGGGAAGTAAACTCCCAAATCCGAGGACATGGAGCCAATAAAAGTTGTTGATGTGTTGGACTCACTGCGTGTTCTTCTAATACCAGCGCTGATGTTGTGATGCAATACAGTTGTAAACTATGTTATTATATAATGCAAAATGAGTTGAGTTCACATCAAAGCCATTCATTTGAATTAAATACATTATTAGCACCAGTTTAGACCCATTCCACTCTTTGCGTGTGATTTTACATTTGAACACTACTTCACAGCACTTCTCAACGCTATGAACACCATTTGATTTTTGATTTGACTATTTTTGCTCAAAAATTAATTGAACAATTGTTTATTGGCTCGAATCTAATCATGTTCACTTTATTCCTTTCATTCCTTTCATTCATGTCTTTCCTCTTTAGAGTTTGTATTTCCAAAAAGATGGCACAGCATTGCTATCAGCCCTGTGCCCTCTCCTTTATGCTAAATATATCGATCGTTAAGAATAATGAATAAATTTCTAAAAATATTTTCTAATCATTAAACGATTTAAAAAATATAATTAATGTCAAAATCAAAAACTATTAATCTTTGACTGAAAAAAATTGATCACATTTTGCAGTAAACAAAACGAATCGATTTTTTTTCTCTTCATTTATAGACATTAGAGTTGTGTTGACTTGACTTCTGTTCAAATGATTATTTCGTTTGTTTTGTTTGTCTTTTTCTCTCAACTATTGATTGGTTTCCCAAAAATCATTGCTTAACTAAAATAAGAGGAAAGCCGTCACACAAAACAACCGTCAAATTCGCGAAATGATTATATATTTGTGTGTTTTTCAAATCACAATCGTTTATATTTAAGGGATCGCTCTATGACTTTATGGATGGCCTAACATTTGCAAAGGGAGAGCGAGTGACAGGGCTAATGTGTGTGCGTTCACAGAGGTGTTAAATAAAGCATAACCTGACCAGACCCGACCAGAGCTATTCTCTTTTGGCCACTTAGCCTTTTTCCAATTTGCGACACATCATATCTGAATGGAAGAGCACAGAATAAAACAGTACTCAATACACATAACTCCAAGAATTGTGATTATGACTGAACTCACAAATTATGATTCATTCGGATTCAAACGTCAAAACATTATATTCCGATCCAATTCTCTCACTATTCTTGTTATCGATTCCCAATCGACGATAAACATTGTCGAGACTCACATTTATGTAACACACTTTCAGCCCACCCTCTAATAACCAAAATAAGCAAGGCACATTCACCAAACTACAAAATTCTATGCACAAAATAATCAATTTTTGTCTCAATTTAATTTCAAGTGTATATTCAGTGAATATTTTAGGTATATCTTAAAAAATTATTTAAAATAATTTAGCATGATTAAATTTTGAGATGTTGCCTTGTTAATCAAATGATATAATGATAATAAATATTGATTGATAATGCTTATTTTAGATATTTATGATGTTAGAACATAAGCTTTAAACATAAATTAGTCGTAAAACAGCGACAGGTTTTTTGAAAAAAGTTATCTTGATTGAAATTAATTTTAAAAATTTAATGAACTTAAATTGAGCCCAATTTTGGAGCAGTTAGTGAGCAGTAAGTGAATAGAGTGTCAAAATTAACTCAATTTGTAATTTTAAACAATAATTATGTATTCGTGTGTATTCTGTGTTCAAAACTTGTGTCAATTTATTAATTATTTCGGTTTTGGATTCAGAAAAACATATTTTAATAATAATATAATAGTTATTATTATTCTTACTGTTAGTGAGAAACTAATTAAAAGCAAAATATTATTTCATCTGTTTTTGTGCTCAGTTTTTATTCAATGCTTATTATGTGAATTGAATTAATTGCGAATCAAATGTTTGACTCAAACAGTCGTTTAGGTTTTTCCGTTTAATTTTAATTCGTAATAACATAAGCATAACATAACATTTAACATGCACAATTTGGACATTCTCAATTGGCTGCTTGTTTTTTCATAAAGAGCTTGAGTAGAGTTAAAACTCAATTGAATTTAACAACTTTTTAGTGATTTGAGAGAATTTATTTTTATTTTGGTTTATATTTAGTTTTATTGTTTATTTGAAAATAAAGTTTATTTAAATTATTTGCTTTGAATTATCGCGTTGTTAGTGATGTTGTCATATAAGTTAAAGTGAAGACAATTTTGAGTGCACTGTCGCTCAGTCTCTCAGAGACATCGATGACTGATAAGGACTGATATGGTTGGTCACCATTAGTGAGTTGGGCTAATGAGTGCTGCAATCGTTGACAAACATTGGGTACGGCTATTAAAACAAAAGATGAGTTGTGTGTCTCTCATGTCTGGATGTGAGGCAATCTTTAGTATAATCCAAATCACGTTATAAAACATTTTCCAAAACAAGACTGAAAACTGAAAAACTTTTTTTGACTGCACTTTGATATTGTCGTTGCAATGAAGTGCCGCCACAGAGTCATAGCACAGTCATAGCTCTGAGTAATGCATGTCTTGCAATGTTATGATATGGGTGTCGGCGATGACTCCAGACTTTCATGCCTTGCGGTCAAATAGTGGCCAATCAAAGATCAGATGAGAGTAAGACTTATATACACTCTCTATATCTCAGAGAAGTTTTTTGGCAACAGATTCGGCTTTGAGTGGCAAAGGAGGCCAAACAGCACTGAACACATTGAGCACATCTCTGACTGGCGTCACTGTTATCTTGGACATCTTTTGCGACCACCATTACATTATCTGTTCACCTTTTCCTACACTCATTTCCATCAGTTTAGTGCACTTTTATGTTAGTCTTAGTCTCAGTGCCACAGAATTGGCTTATTTTCAGTCAATTTAATTATCCCAATATATAGTAGTATAGTATATATGTATATATAGTATACAATCTTTTTTCTTATATACCATATCAGTGCTCATAAAATATGTGTTTTCTGATCGTCAATGTCTTTGTTGTGAGACAACAGCCCCTCATCTCTCTGTCTCTTGGAATTCATTAATTTGGATGGTCTTTCATTTGGGACAATAGACCGGTGCTATCGGTTAGGATGTAATCTACGGAAATTCATTATTGCGTTTAGAGGTGGTTGACATAAGCGGAACATAACTAATCATAATTCAAAGAATGACTATTAAATAAAACAAAAAACCTGAGTCTGTGCTGAGTGTGTGTGCTATTTGAAGGCTTTGCATATTAATATAATGGCAACCATGCGATTCACTGCTCAGCTTATATGCCATTCGATTTGGTTTTTGTTAATTATTATTGTGTACACAATTAAGGCTCACAATATCAGTCCTTCCAGTCCTACCTCTGCTTGTATTAAACATTGCTCTGTTGTTAATTTGTGAATAGAAGTTTGCTCTGACATATTGCCTAATTTTAACTCAATCATTAAACAAAGTAAGCAACCGGAACAGACCCACTGAACAGACCTACACCACTACTACCAATACTACAACCGACGCACAGAACATCATCACTGCTCTGTTCGACAATGCTTTCAATGCTCTCTCTTTTCATATTAAACCTCAAACTCACTACTCTCTCTCTCTCTCTCTCTCTCTCTCTCTCTCTCTCTCTCTCTCTCTCTCTCTCTCTCTCTCTCTCATTGCAAGTATAATATCCTGAATTTGTGATACGAATTTGAGATTAGTTTGCTTTTAGTCTATGAAATGGTTATAACTTATAACTAATAATATAAAAATTAATGTTTGAATAGAGACTATTCATTACTATTTAACGAAGCCGTGGATGGCTTTCCTGTTCATCGCAACCGTTTTTGTGTATTTTCTGTGCAATTATTTTTGTTTTTTGATTAGATTTTAGTTTTCTTCTAATTTTTTTCTTCCAATTATGAAAAGATAAGCACAAATTCAATGACATTTTAATGTGAGTCGTGAGTAGTAACAAGTAGTCAGGTTTTGCGCTAATTATCAGCAAAACTCTACAACTTTTTTCATTCTTTTTCATACTTTTCAACTGACTTTTGAGATAACAATTTTTGATTACATTTTAGTTATTCAATGAAAATACTTGATATTTAAGTCTAAGTCATCCCAAAAGACTTTTAGCTCGACATCCAATTGAATCTTCAATTAATGAATTTTTTATTTTGTTAAAAGTTTGTGATCCACTTTGAGATTCGCATTCATTCAGAAATCCCATCAAAATTGGAATTTGAATCTTCAAAAAAATATTTTCCATTAAAAGACTTTCCCACAAAAATGCAGATAAAAAAATACTTTGCTTTAAAATCATTGAAGAAATTTATGGAAAAAAATTCTGTTCAGTTGTCGTACAAAACATTTTGTTTTTATTGATTGCATTCAAAGCGTTAGGCCTTTGATTATTACTAGACTTTAATTATACTTTTTTTGTTGTTTTATCGAATGTATTAAACCTTTAAATAATGAAATGCTTGTTTCAGAGCTACTTATTAATGTTAAATGCACTCAAATTACTACATATAATGAGCACACCATTACTGACCCATCCTCATAATGATTACCATGTCTTTACCAACAATTCAAATGAATTTTCAGAGTATTTGTTCTCTCTCTCTCTCTCTCTCTCTCTCTCTCTCTCTCTCTCTCTCTCTCTCTCTCTCTCTCTCCTTGTTATCCAAAATTGTTGACAATTTGTGGCACGTAATGTACATAAAGAGCGCTGTATGTGTGACAGAGACAGTGCTGAACTACCAGTGCTACCAGTGCTCACTACACAACATAAATATATAATGACATCAAAAAGAACGGCATTAAAATTTGTGCGATTAGTTTGGAATTAATTGTTTGGGACAGAGTTTGTTTCGGCTAACATTGATATGATTGGTATGTAGAGGCTGTTGGGCTCACACACACTCACACATACATACACTCATATACAGTGATATACAGAGAATGTGCTTATATTCGATCAATTGATGGTTGAGTAAACATTCAAAGGATATATCCATCAAAAGATTTATATAATTCTTAAGCCAAGAGTTGACTCTTATTTTAATTGGATTATTAAGCCTTTAGAGAAGCACTCAATTTGCAGACGTGACAAGAATTCTGTTCATAATAATTGGCTTCACGAGAATCACCCCTTCTTTCAGAATCTAATACTGAATGTTGAGTAGGATTTGTAAGAGTACTGCAAAAAAGCATTACTTCTACACAAGAATGAGAGCAGTGGAGAACGATAGCGAGTGCTGTACTTTCGGTGGCTGTGCTTTTGGTGGTCTCCTCTCCGCTGCATATATTGAAGGCAATGCAATATTATTTGTTGTAGACATGCAAAGAGCACTTCCACTATTAGTTTATTTCTTACATAATGCTAAGGCACGGCATGTATTGGCCGGTGCTTTGTTGTGCGTCATATGTTTGCCAATAGAAAGTGAATTCTGAGTTATTTGAGTAGAAGATAGTTGTGTTGAGTCTGTGATTGTAGTGATGTCTTGTATGCCAAACACATTCTTATATCGTATTATTATGGCTGAGGCAGAGCCAGACCAGAGGTCACACACTTCTTATATTAGATGTTCACACATATTGTATTATCTTTGTGTGAGTTGTGCTACAACTCGGTTAAGGATTAAATGCCAACATCTTATAGGTTGGCAATACTTGGCATCGGTTTTACACTTTTCTTGTGTTAGAAATAAGCTTTTGATCAATAAATACGACACAAGTTTTTGAGCGTCAAATGCGACCAATAAAGTCAAACGGATTATCATCTTTAAGAGATTCACTCCATTGGCAATAGCTTTGCTTTTTTGCTTGTCTTTCATTCATTCATTTTATGACAAATTATTGCTACCAATGCTTGCGATCCACTTATTTACCGATGTTTTCGTCCATAACTAGAAATGTAAACTTTAGCTCAAAAAACATGAAAACATAAAAATAATAACTATAATAAGAGTCACAAAAAACATGACACAGCTTTCAATTATTTAATACTTGAGCTGTTTTGCCAATTTTAGTGACTCCTCATTAGACTCTCTCTCTCTCTCTCTCTCTCTCTCTCTCTCTCTCTCTCTCTCTCTCCCCTACCTTTCCGTCATTTAATTTGATTGTATGAATGCATAGTTTGTGTTCACGTAATACAAATTTAAACACAAGTGAACACAACTGCAAAATTGAATGCATGAGAGGACTGTCTCTCTGTGTATAACATTTTCAACGGTCGTCTCAGTGCTTATAATTATAATTATGAGTTTGTCTAAAGTCTTAGCAGATGTTTAGCTGAAAATTTAGTTTTTTAAACAAAATAGTCCCTAGGCTATATGACTTCAAGAGTGATATTTTAGCTGCAATTTGAAACCATATTTAGACTCAAGTCTAACAAAATTATCTCTTATTTTCTCTTATTTTTGTTTCTTTTTTCAATTTTAAATTAATTTTTGGCATTCATTTCCATATTTTTCTAATTTATATTTTTGTCGAATTGAATGACAAAAAAAATTCTTTTCGAACCAAATATTGAATTAAAGCTTCAATACTAATGTCTGCCAAAAGAAAAGTTATCTTAACTTTTGATTTTGTTTTTAAGAATAATTTAATGTATGTTTGAATGTAATAAATAATGGCTATAAATGTGTGATTCCGAGTGAACACGAATAGAGGACTGTCACCAATGCATAACATGACGGGAAGTTTCCTCCTTCTCAGGATATTTTGCTTCTCTGACCCGAGTCTATGAACACAAGACTACACGCAAACTGTTGCCAATAGTTGTGCCGTTTTTGTGCCAATTGTCTATGAATTGGATGGGAGGACACCATTGAATTAGTGGCTGAAAAAACTGTCAAACAATTGACTCAAACATTTAAGCGAATAAATAAAATGCAATTCAATTCAATTGATGTGTTTTTATTTTTGCTGTTCTTTTGTTGATTTGTGTCCGAAAATGTCATTTAATGTCATTTCTATTTCCACTGTTTTTTAGGCCCGAAATTAATGCGTTAAACAATTTATTTGATTTAATTCACGAGAGAACAGAACACTATTCAAAGTCAATGAATGAATTAATTCTTTTTATACGGTTTCCCAACTTTATTATCATTAATAATATGCCAGACTTTAAGCCCTTATTTTAATTCAGAATTAAAGTGTTTTTTGTGAGTCTTGAAAATCACATAACATTTTCTAATCTATTACACAAAACGATGAATTTGATTAAAAGTCATTAAATTCTTTATGAAATAAATTATAAATGTCTTAATTCAGTCTTAAAACATAGTCTTAATTATTCAGACGATTAAAACTAAAATACAGTAAAAGTTTAATTTCCAACGAATTTAGTTCTCGTGTTATAAATTTTATGGCAAATATTTTGCAGCCAAATGTGGATAACCATGAGAGCCATGAGAGCTCCTAGGACATTATTTGTTTTAATGTCAATTCAATAAAGTTGTTATTTGTCACAGAATTGATAAGAGAAACGAGTTGTGAGTTTGTGTCTCATATTTAAAACAATTTTAATTCGTTTCTTCAGACGAGGATTGGCTCTGAATTTAAGAACATATGCTTTTAAATTATATTAACGGACAATAAAATCGGCAAAAATTCCCAAAAACTATGAGCACTACTACGAGCACAGCCCCAAAACCTATGTATTAGTATTCATAAAGAGTTAGGCTATCAGTTGGAGAGGGAAACGGAGGACAGGTTTTGCTGATAAAAAACTAAAAAGTGCACAAAACTGCCAATGCTTTTAAAATAATTAACATAAACACTATTAATGTCAATAAATAAAAATTATATCAATAAAAAAGACAAACTTTTCAATAATTTATATCTTCGTTAAACAAAAATGACTTTCTTTTTATTTGAAACCGAATTTTTTTCTTCCAATTAATATGAAATTTTGTTGAATGAGTTTTTGGTGGAGTGTCTGAGCGCTGATTATTTTCAATGTGTTTTTGACTCTAAACTACACATATTTGTCGTCAGAGTATTTCCTTAAAAGTTATCTGCATTTGATTTTATTGCCTCTCTTTCACTCCAATCATTTTCATGGGTGGGCTCAGAATATTTTCTTCTTATTCTCCATCAGATCTGTATAACCGACAGAAAGGACAGGAATAACCAAATATTCGATTTCTTATCTCATTTTGTGAGATGTCGTCAGTGAAGGCGCCCTTCAATTGACTCGAATCAGATTCAAAGAGAAGACTCAGATATATAGACAACAAAAACGTATTTACATTAATAACCAAAAGAATAAATTGTGAGTAACTTTTGAAACACATATGCCATTAGTGCCACTGTTTTCTAGTCTTATATTTTTGTTATTCTGTGTCTAACTCTGTCTTAACTGTTGGGTAGAGTTGGCAGTCAAGGCATTGGCAGTGAGTTAAGTGCTGCTTAACTTTTAACATCCATGTCATTTGATTTTGCTTTCACTGATTTATTGGAAACAATTTTTTGTCGTAAATTAATTGCACTTCAGTTGCATTCATTGAAGTCAATATATGGCACAGACTTCACTCTTTTATCCGTCTTTTTTGCTCAAATTGGTGGCACTCTTGTGAGCGCATCCCTGGGTGTATTCAAAGCAAAGTTTGTGCTCTTGTTTTAATTGAAGCCATCAATTTGTGAATCCGTTACCCGAAGCCAAAGAACACAAAATAAATAACTTTTTTCACTCTTTGGCTCTTATTAGACAATTAGGTATACAATGTGTTCAATAATTAGTGCACAAAATTTATTGAATGTCTGCAATATTTATGTATTAATCAAATCAGTTCTCAATAACATTCCTCGACATCTACTGAAAGATTGATTCTTAGGATAAAAACTGACTCTTAAGAGGCTTTAGATTAACTGCACTTTTTGTAAATCGATTTTTGGTTCTCAAACCTAAAGACTGTTATAATGTAAGACAAAGAATTGAAAAGAAAAAATCGGACGTAAAAAGAGCACAACTCAACTAAATAACAGCTCTCTATTGACTCCCAATTCATAGTTTTGAGTTTCTGGTCAGTAAAGAGTGACTAAAATTATCAATGGATTCGACAATTCTGTGCTATTCTGTGCCATAAACAATAGAAAATAGAAAAGTGAACAAAGAATAAGAGATAAATAATTCTATAGTTTAACACAACTATACGTTTCAAATGAATGCAATACAAGAATTGAAACACAATATTGTAGAGCAAAGTCAGATCTGAGATGTTTTTCCTGGGATTACAGACTCAATCCATTGCAGGTTGTGTTGTGTTATGTTCTCTCTCTCTCTCTCTCTCTCTCTCTCTCTCTCTCTCTCTCTCTCTCTCTCTCTTCGATTTCTCTCTGGAAACGAGAAATTCTGAGTTTATTTTTTGCTGACTATGTGTTAGATCTAAAACTGATTCTCTTTCTCTTTCATCAACCGGTATGTCCTCATTGCTTTGGCACAAGGCTTAGCGAATCGCTCTCACATCCAACTACTGTTCCAATCCCAAGGGTTCGTCAGTCACAAAATGAGATCTAAACTTGAATAATACCACTTCAAGCCATTGTGAACAGTAGTCACATCTCTGTCTCCACCGGAGCTCAAAGCAGATGAGATTGGAGTAAAAAAAGGGAAACACATTTTGTGTTAACAAGAATTCGTTGGATGTCTTCTTTAAATGCGAATCATATCATAATATATACGAAAATTGATTTTTGTTAACAATAACAACACTTTTCATAAAAGTTAGACAATCAAAGACTCCTTCAATTGGAAACAAAATTTGATTAAATACTAAATGAAAGTCAAATAAGTTTAATAATAAAACAAATTCTATGAATAAATCGAAAAAATGTCTTCAAATTTGTTCATTGAGTCAAAACATTTTCAGAGACATATTTTTAGTACATTTATTGCACTATATTTAGAATAAATACTATTTTTGAAAAGTTTGGAATAATTTCCTTAACATTAATTCATTTGAGTTTTTATTGTTTTGACAAATCATTAGCAAAACATAATTTGTTTTGTCTTTTATTACTTTTCAATTGATTTTTAATCAACATTAAGAAAGTCTTGACTGAAGTTATATTTGAAAAACTATTCTTGAAATTTATTTAAACTAAAAGTTAATCAATAGAATAAATAATCGAATCATTACTACAAATGAAATGCTTTACTAAATATATATTTATATAAAACTTGAATAAAAGTCTCAAATAATTTAAACAATTGATTATTCTATGTTTTGTTTGAATGTTTGGAGAATTTCGGTTTTTATTCTTAATATTAATATAATTTAGTTCTTACACGCAATCGACCATTAATTTCGACAATTTTATGGATTTGTTAGTTATGTCAGTAATAGTAATGATGTTTTGCCACAACAACCACAACAACAAACACTAAAAAGACTTTTTATACATTTTTTATGTTTATTTTATGTTCAATATATCTGTACTGACAGTAATCAAGAATTCAATATATTCTGAGCACAAGAGTGGACTGGACTCAGATTGGAAACAATAATACATTGACAGAATAGGAAAGGGAGGATGAAATCCAATGGATGCTAACCGAGTAAATAGAAAGGCTGTTGAAAAACCCAATTAGTTGCGTGTCTGTCCTCATATGAGGAGTTGAATCGACCCTAAACTTAATGATGTAATTGTTTGAAGTGAGAGCTATTCCTATAGTTTGGCGACGATATGAATGCATGTTTGATATCATTGGAATAGACATCAATCAACGTCTTTATGTATGAAATGAATCCATTTGTCATACGTTGTGACGACGTTTGAGACACTGATCGACGCAAAACCAACTCAAACACTAACCATAGCCATAGCCGTAGTGTTGCACAGCATTCAAAGTCAATCTATTTATTCGGGCATTGAATCCAAAGTATATTGAAATAGACTTTTATGCAAATTAATGGTACCACCGCTCGTCTCTCTGATAGTGTACACCATAGCTCGGGGAACTGGTGTTGAGCACTGCTCAGTCATATTCCAATACTGAGTATTGAGTTTTTAGTGAATAACGAACTCAAAATCGCCTTAAATTTTGAGCAAAACTCTATTTTTCAAAATAAAATGAAATTCTGTGACAAAAATAAAATATAAAATTGTTCGGAGAATCTCTTGTCGTTCACTTTTAATAGTCCCGACATATAGTAAGGCCTGGTTTCCAAGTCAACCATCCGATCAGTTCAAAGATGTTTACCTTTTTTATGCAAACCTAATGGATAGCAATGAGTGTGAAATTTAAAGTTACTGTAGATTCAAATTTCGTGTCAAAAGGATATTAAGAATTGGAAGGCATGGAAGGCATG
>JAQGCQ010000149.1:0-20847 GCA_034699945.1 Chamobates pusillus
CTAAACCTATGGAACGATACTGAGTTTGAGAAAGGTATTCACTGATTTTAAGTTGTGGGGGAATGCTTAGCAAAGCTTAGCCTAGAAAGATGATTAGAGAGATAGTAATGTTAATTCAATGGGACAATAATAAGTCAATGAGTCTAATGAAAGGGTGTTTAATGTTGAATCTACAGAGTTATGCTAATTCTATGTGAGCTAGTGTCTAGTCTATGGAAGAATTCTTATTGATATATCTATGGGTAATGCGTTGGATGCAGGGTTCACCAAAAAGGACAAGCAGAATAGAATAGGTCAGTTTGGTAAGGCCGCGAGCTTTAGCAAGAATTCTTTAAATTTTCTTTAATACAATTCTGAATCGAAAATTACATATCTTACTCGTCAATGTAGCATTCACCGGTTTGGGTCAAACCTTGTTTTTTGTCGATTTCTTCAGGGATTCCGAGTCTATTACGAAAAATTGGCGGAAACTAAGCCGAGAGCAAAGAGAGGCACCATAACCTCCAGAGCTGAGGAGATGGATATCATTGGCAACAAATATCTATATGTATTCACACAAACATACGAACAATTATTGGATACATTCCTCGCATTCTTCGTGTCGTTTACGTTATTCCCGAATATTATGAAATCGATCGGAACATCAAATGAATGGATTGCAGACAAACACATATTTAGTGGCATTTCTCTCATAATTGCAGGAATTTTCTATTTGATTGGCGACATAACCGCACAGTATTACCAATACCTGACCCCTGAATCGTTAATAGCCCT
This sequence comes from Chamobates pusillus, assembly GCA_034699945.1. Taxonomy (NCBI): domain Eukaryota; kingdom Metazoa; phylum Arthropoda; class Arachnida; order Sarcoptiformes; family Chamobatidae; genus Chamobates; species Chamobates pusillus. Next base: position 775 of record JAQGCQ010000149.1, read on the forward strand.
CACATCGGCTCGACTTGTGTTGATTCCAATCGCTTTGTTCTTCAACTATATTCCAAATGGTATCATCAGAACACTACCGGTGCTCTTTAGAAATGATTTACTTTATTGGATGTTCTTCGCTATTGCCGCCATAACTGGTGGATACTTATGGACGCTATCTTTGATGTACGCGACTAAACAGGTGCCCCCACAATACGCACACATCGCCGGAAAGATGACGTCCCTCTCATTTTATCTCGCATTGGCTCTGGGATTCGATTTCGCAGAATTAGTTCTTCCAAATATTATATGATTTTTGATAATCTGTTTTTTCACTTTTGAACAAGAATATTTGTGAATAAAAATTATTTAATTTGTTCTGAATTTCATTTCATTTAAAAGTTAAGTTGTTTTGTATTTCGACAAAAGAGTCTTTTCATATGTTTCACAACTTAAGCACAAAAACACAAAACCATTTGATTTACATTTGATTCAAACAATCGCGTGATTTAAACAAAGTTTCGAATGTTTTGAATTCAACTTTTTTTTAAAAACAGTTTTTCGATTGAAATCTAATATCAATTGTCAATACATTTCTCAATAGTATTTTATAAGATGTCTGTTCCCAAAGACAAGTAAGTGATCGACAACTTAACTGTTTGAAAGACAACCAATTCTTTCTATTTGAAACAAACAGGAAAAATGTGGTTTACATCCTATACTTTTTGCACGGAATCGCTGCGATAATGCCGTGGCATACAACCAAAGAAGCCTTTGCGGTAATACTTCTTCATTTAATTGAAACCCAATCACATCCTGTGCTCTCAATTAACTAAACACTTTTCAATAGTATTTTCACAGTTCTATTGAAGACAAAACACAATCTGATTATTTCGGCGATTATTTTTCGATCCCATCAATGATGACAAGAGTCGTCTTTATTGCAATCAATCTGTTTCTGCCAAAGAGGTATGTCCTGTGATCATCAACAGTGTAGTGAACAGCATATTGTTTTATAAGTTTTGGGACTCTTTCAACGCGAATGTTGTTTTCGATATCAATGGATATATTGGTATTGGCTTTCGTCGTATTATTGATGTTTTCAGACACCAGACAAATGAGTGGCGTCTTGTCGTGGATGGCATTGAGCTCTAATCTGGTAATGAGTATGTTCGGTGGTATATACCTGAGCAGTGCGTTCGGTTCAGTAGCCGTTATGCCAATGAAATACACGACTTCTATTTGTATTGGTCTGAATATGGATTTCCTTTTTGTGATCGTATGCAACATCTTATTCAACGCCAATGAATCCAATCCCAGATTAATGGCTGTTCTCTTCTTCTCGACGACTATTATTATATCCATATTTTGTATTGTTTTGGAGATCACTTCGAAATCAAATGTAATGTATTTTCATTTAACGTAAATTTTCGTTGAAATTCTTTTTTCTATTTCTTCAGAAATTCCGAGAATATTATCAAGAATTGGCCGAATATACGACCAGAGATGAGGAGAAGGATATAATTAGCAACAGATATCTATATGTATTCACACAAACATACGAACAATTATTGGATACATTCCTCGCAGTCTTCGTGTCGTTTTCGTTATTCCCGAATGTTATTAAAGCAATCGAATCATCGAATGATTGGATTTCAGATAAACACATATTTAGTGGCGTTTCTCTCTTTATCGCCGAGACTTTCACTTTGATTGGCGCCATAACCGCAAAATATTTCCAATGGCTGCCCACCGAATCGATGATTGCCTTCTCATCGGCTCGACTTCTGTTAATTCCCATCTTTTTGTTCTTTAACTATATTCCAAATGGTATCACCAGAACACTACCGGTGCTCTTCAGAAATGATTTACTTTATTGGATGTGTATTGCTTTTGGGGCCTTTACTGGCGGACACTTATGGGTGCTATCTTCGATGTATGTGACTAAAGAGGTTCGGCCACAATACGCACACATCGCCGGAATGATGTCGTCCCTCACATTTATTCTCGCAATAATTTTTGGATCCAAATTTGAAGAATTAGTTTTGAAGAATATTGTCTGAAAATTTGATTTAAAATTTTGATATTTAGTTTTATTAAATCTATTTTTCACTTTTGAATAAAAATATTTGTAAATAACTTTAAATTACTCTGAATTTCATTTTATTAAAAAGTTAAGTTGTTTTGTATTTCGACAAAAAGAGTCTTTTCATATGTTTTACAACTTATGCACAAAAAACACAAAACCATTTGATTTACATTTGATTCAAACAATCGCGTGATTTAAACAAAGTTTAGAATGTTTTGAATTAAAAAAAGTATTTTTTCGATTGAAATCTGATAACAATTATCAACACATTTCTCAACAGTATTTCATAAGATGTCTGTCCCTAAAGACAAGTAAGTGTTCGAAATCTTAATTATATGAAAGACTACCAATTTTGTCTATTTGAAACAACCAGGAACAATGTGGTTTACATCCTATACGTTTTGCACGGAATCGCTGTAATAATGCCGTGGCATACAACCAAAGAAGCCTTTGCGGTAATACCTCTTTATTTTATTTAAACACAACCACAACCTGTGCTCTCAATTAACTAAACACTTTTCATAAGTATTTCCGCAGTTCTATTGAAGACAAAACACAATCTGAATATTTCAGCGATTATTTTTCGATCCCAACAATGATGACAAGAGTCGTCTTTATTGCAATCAATCTGTTTCTGCCAAAGAGGTAAGTCCTGTGACCATCAAAAGAGTGTAGTGAACAGCATATTGTTTTATAAGTTTTGGGACTCTTTCGTCGAGAATGTTGTTTTCGATAGCAATGGATTTACTGGTATTGGCTTTCGTCGTATTATTGATGTTTTCAGACACCAGACAAATGAGTGGCGTCTTGTCGTGGATGGCATTGGGCTCTAATGTGGTAATGAATATATTCGGTGGTATATACCTAAGCAGTGCGTTCGGTTCAGTAGCCATTTTACCTAGGAAATACACGACTGCCTTTTGTCTCGGTTTGAGCTTCGAATTCGTTTTTGTAATCGTATGTAATATCTTCTTTAACGCCAATGAATCCAATCCCAAATGGATGGCTGTCCTGTTATTCTCGACGTCTATCATTATAACAATCTTTTGTATTGTTTTAGAGATCACTTCGAAGACAAATGTAATGTTTTTTCTTTGAAAATAAATTTTCACTGAAATACTTTTTCTATTTCGCAAGAAATTTCGAGAATATTATCAAGAATTGGCCGAATATACGACCACCAGAGCTGAGGAGAAGGATATAATTGGCAACAGATATCTATATGTATTCACACAAATATACGAACAACTATTGGATACATTCCTCGCAAACTTCGTGACGTTTACGTTATTCCCGAATGTTATTAAAGCCATCGAACCATCGAATGATTGGATTTCAGATAATTGTATATTTAGTGGCGTTTCTCTCTTTATTGCAGAGATTTTCTATTTGATTGGTGTCATAACCGCACAGTATTTCCATTACCTGAGCGCCGAATCGTTAATAGCCTTTACATCGGCTCGACTTGTGTTGATTCCCATCGCTTTGTTCTTCAACTATATTCCAAAAGACATTGAGAGGACACTACCGGTGCTCTTCAGAAGTGATTTAATTCATTGGATATTTTTTATTTTTGGGGGCTTTACTGGCGGGTACTTATGGGCGATATCTCTGATGTATGCGACTGAACAGCTGCGACCACAATACGCACAGATCGCAGGAATGGAGTCGTCCCTCATATTCATTCTCGCAATGGCTTTTGGATTCAATTTTGCAAGACTAGTTCTTCCAAATATTATCTAATTTTTGTTATTTCAGTTTTATTTAATCTATTTTTCACTTTTGAATAAAAATATTTGTGAATAAAAATTATTTAATTTGTTCTGAATTTCATGTCATTTAAAAGTTAAGTTGTTTTGTATTTCGACAAAAAGAGTCTTTTCATATGTTTTACAACTTAAGCCCAAAAAAACACAAAACCATTTGATTTACATTTGATTCAAACAATCGCGTGATTTAAACAAAGTTTAGAATGTTTTGAATTAAACTTTTTTTAAAACAATTTTCGACACATTTCTCAATAGGTTTTCATAAGATGTCTGTCCCTAAAGACAAGTAAGTGTTCGACATCTTAACTATTTGAAAGACTATTAAATTTGTCTATTGGAAACAACCAGGAACAATGTGATTTACATCCTATACCTTTTGCACGGAATCGCACTGATAATGCCGTGGCATACGACCAAAGAGGCCTTTGCGGTAATACCTCTTCATTTGATTGAAACACAACCATAACATGTGCTCTATTTAACACTTTTCAATAGTATTTTCACATTTCTATTGAAGACAAAACAAAATCTGAATATTTCAGCGATTATTTTTCGTTCCCATCAATGATGACAAGAGTCGTCTTTATGGCAATCAATCTGTTTCTGCCAAAGAGGTATGTCCTGTGATCATCAACAGTGTAGTAAACAGCATATTATTTTATAATAAGTTTTGGGACTCTTTCGTCGCGAATGTTGTTTTCGATAGCAATGGATGCACTCGTATTGGCTTTCGTCGTATTATTGATGTTTTCCGACACCAAACAAATGAGTGGCGTCTTGTCGTGGATGGCATTGGGATCTAATGTGGTAATGAGTATGTTCGGTGGTATATACCTGAGCAGTGCGTTCGGCTCAGTATCCATTATGCCAATGAAATACACGGCTGTTCTTTGTATTGGTATGAATCTCGAATTCGTTTTTGTAATCGTATGCAACATCTTATTCAACGCCAACGAATCCAATCCCAAATGGATGGCTTTCCTCTTCTTCTCGACGACTATTATTTTATCCATATTTTGTATTGTTTTGGAGATCACTTCGAAGTCAAATGTAATGTATTTTCATTTAACGTAAATTTTCGCTGAAATTCTTTTTTCTATTTCTTCAGAAATTCCGAGAATATTATCAAGAATTGGCCGACTATTCGACCAGAGCTGAGGAGAAGGATATAATTGGCAACAGATATCTATATGTATTCACACAAACATACGAACAATTATTGGATACATTCCTTGCATTTTTTGTGTCGTTTACAGTATTCCCGAGAATTGTTAGAGACATCGAATCATCAAATTATTGGATTTCAGATCAATACATATTTAGTGGCGTTTCTCTCTTTATCGGCGAGACTTTCAATTTGATTGGCGCCATAACCGCACAGTATTCCCATTACTTGACTCCCGAATCGTTAATAGCATTCACATCGGCTCGACTTCTGATGATTCCGATGACATTGTTCTTCAACTTTCACCCAAAAGTTCCCAAAAGTATCGTCAGAACACTACCGGTTCTCTTAAAAAATGATTTACTTTTTTGGTCGGGTGGTGTTTTTGGGGGCTTCACTGGCGGATACTTATGGACACTATCTATGATGTACGCGACTCAACAGGTGCGGCCACAATACGCACACATCGTCGGAATGATGTCGTCCCTTATATTTATTCTCGCAATGCTTTTTGGATCCTATTTTGGAGTTGTTTTACAGAATATTGTCTGAAAATCTGATCTAAACTTTTGATTTTTCAATTTTATTAAATCTATTTTTCACTTTTGAATAAAAATTTTTGTAAATAACTTTAAATTGTTCTGAATTTCATTTTATTTAAAAGTTGAGTTGTTTTGTATTTCGACAAAAGAGTCTTTTCATATGTATTATAACATATGCACAAAAAACACAAAATCATTTGATTTACATTTGATTCAAACAATCGCGTGATTTAAACAAAGTTTCGAATGTTTTGAATTCAACTTTTTTTAAAAACAGTTTTTCGATTGAAATCTGATAACAATTATCAACACATTTCTCAATAGTATTTCATAAGATGTCTGTCCCCAAAGACGAGTAAGTGGTCGACATCTTAATTATTTGAAAGACTTAATTTTGTCTATTCGAACCAGGAACAATGTGGTTTACATCCTATACGTTTTGCACGGAATCGCTGCAATAATGCCGTGGCATACAACCAAAGAAGCCTTTGCGGTAATACCTCTTTATTTTATTGAAACACAACCACAACCTGTGCTCTCAGTTAACTAAACACTTTTCAATAGTATTTCCGCAGTTCTATTGAAGACAAAACAAAATCTGATTATTTCGGGAATTATTATTCAATCACAGGATTTATGTCGAGACTCTTCTTTATGGCAATCAATCTGTTTCTGCCAAAGAGGTAATGCCAACTACCGGTGCACTTCAGAAATGATTTACTTTATTGGATGTGTATTGCTTTTGTGGCCTTTACTGGCGGACACTTATGGACGCTATCCATGATGTACGCGACTAAACAGGTGCGGCCACAATACGCACACATCGCCGGAATGATGTCACCCCTCATATTCATTCTCGCAATACTTTTTGGATCCCGTTTTGGAAAACTTGTTTTAAAAAATATTGTCTGAAAATTTGATCTTAACTTTTGATATTCAGTTTTATTAAATCTATTTTTCACTTTTGAATAAAAATATTTGTTATTAAGAATCAAAATTTTATTCAATTCATATAAAAAGTTTTATTTCAATAACAGTTTTAAACAATAAATATTTCAATTAATTAATTAACATTTTTTGTGCATTTAATAGGAATTTGAGATCAAATTCTGATCCATCGATCGATTGAGTATTCGAGTGCTGCCAACCATCTGTTGATTGAAATTTTAATATTAGACATTATCATGTACAATTGATCCAAATAATGTTCCAGGGTTTACTTTTATCTTTTATTATACTCATGTTCGATTTTGTTTATATAAAAAGAGAATAAGAATTGTCCAAGTTCATTTATTACCATAACTACTAATCAACTTATATTTTATACAAATGAGAGACAAAACGAGTTCTTAGGTTTAGTTTCAAAATATAAGTCAAACCTCTTTTTGTCGATATCTGACTCCGCCATAAGCCATAAGTGTCTGTATTTGGGTTCGGGTGGTATTGTCTCAAAAGTGTTCTTCTTTCCGATAAGAATACAACTCTGGACTCTATATCCCTGAAGGAAGAAAACCCCTAAACATAAAGACAAACAACAAATTCAATGCAAACATTGATTTAAACAATTTGTGTTTCAATACAAACCGAGAGATGTTTTGGCGTTTGAGTCGAAATAGAAGTAAAGCGAACCGTCTTTTAACACAAAATATCTGTTTCGCCACACTTTCCTCCTCTGACTGAAAATTGCCAAAAACCCCGAACAGTCACTCGGCTCAAGACTGGAACAGCCTTTCGTTAAGTTATTTAATACTAAATCGATGTATGGATCGGTCTATTAATGGGAAGGAAAGCGAAGAAAAATTTGATCAAAAGTTATATTTGAGATAATGTTATGAATCGATTGAATACTTTATTCAATTTTTTGGCCCTTTGATTGATAGCACCGACCCATTGACTGACAGTTTCATTATCTTTGACTGCAAAATATTTATCACTCGTTCCGGACTTCATTAAACGGAAGGCAAAGGGATGTTCGGCAGTAAATTCTGGCGCTGGAATCGCTTTATAGCCCTGAAGACAGATCACTCCCAACGGATCCATTTCCTCGATTCAAATAAGAGATAATTCAAATGAATGTTCAAAACTCGACAAAACAGGACATACTTTTGTTGATTTGTACCAATAAAGACAATTATCTGTCTTCAGTGCAAACCATCTGTTTTTGCGGACAGTCTTTCCATTAGAATCGGTGTTAAATTTAGTCAAATATCCGTTAATCACAATATCGTGATTCATGTCCTCATTCTGTTCGCAAATATCTCTATTGAGAGCACTTCGTGTTGAGACCACTTCCAGTTTGAGCACATCTGTACCGGAATGGGCTAATTTGACCACATCTGAATGAGATGAGTCTAAAACATTTTGACCATTGATTGTGACCACAATATCGCCGACATCTAAACCACAATTCTCTGCGGGAGTGTCTGAAACACAATCCGGACATTAATTTGTATTAAAGTATAAATTAAACGGAAATACTTTTCTCGATGGCCGACACAACTACGGGACGACTTCCATGTATTCTAAACCCGAATTCGCCGTTATTTCGATTGATTACTATTTCCTTTTCGATTGCTTTTAATATCAAACAATTGAATGAAAAACTCAAACAAATATTGTCTGTCGTTTTGATGACATACCAAAAGTCTTAGTGATTGCCTTTTTGTACATTTCTATTGAAGCCCTCCTATGAATCATACGGTGTGTCACAGACTCGTAATGACGTCTAAACAGTCGTTCCGATTGTGTACTCTCATCAGAATCGGTTCGTATGAGTTTAGCGCCGGAACCGCCGTTTTGTTTGTTCTGGTTTTTCTTATTGCACTTATGGTCCCAAACAGTCATCTCATCCTTTCTTCGAATATACAGCCAAAGGGCAGACCTATAGCTCTCTGTGTGAATACCGATGTCTTCGTCATCCTCTTGATTATGATATGTCGTATCGATTGAGAAGGACTTGAAGTTCGGAAACGGATAGACATCTGATGACAAATTTCAATAAAAATAAGTCATTAATCAAAAGAAGTGATTAAATTCTTGAGAATAAATATATCAAACTTTTATTGATTGAAAGGGAAGGCACTGTCTGTTGAGTAACTGATCTCTCGCCACATTGTCTACAAGTATAGTGATGTCGACCCGAAGAATGAGTTCTTTCTGTAACTACTTTTTCAGGGCTTTTGCTTAGAGATCGCGATCGATGTCTTTTGGCGATTGCTGTCCACTCTTCGCACGTGAATACAGGTCTTCCCAAATCACACGACTCTGTCCTCGATTTTGTCAAATTTTCTCTCTTATTCTTAACTAAATATACAACAAATTGAGTAAAAATTATTCCATTCCCAAGATATGAGTCCTGACCCGTAATATCTATCGGTTTGTTATCCAAAATAATTGGTTTTTGGTGGACATGACTTCCGGTCTCGATCTTAGTCTCTAATTCCTGTCCGGAGCTGTTGTTTGCCGTTAATTCACTTTTCTTTTGTATATCCGGAGAGAGTTTATTGCTTTGATTGACTTCAACTGATTCTCCATTGGATTCAAACTTGATTTGTGTGGACACGGATTCGATATTATCAACAACTGTTACCACCGATGGCTCGACAGCTGTTGTCACAGACTTTGGCTCTGATTTGTCTTCAGTCAACTCTTCTATTGAATCGTTTGCATTGATTTCACTATCGATAGGAAATGTTTTGGGGATATTTTCGCTCAGAATACTGGGAAAACTGCCAGACTTTTCAATTTTTGGCCTTTCAATGGGTTCACTCAAAGAGTTGGGTTCAGTGAAATTGCCCTCGATCATAAAACTACCTGAAAATCGCAAAATAAATCCATTTAAAAGAAAGTGAATCCAACACTCAATTGTATTACAAACCAGAGGTAGTGCTCTCAGCAATACTGTTAGGACTGTTAGACCTCATGTCTCCCGTTTCTGAGGACGATATTTGGTTGGAATCGTTTCCATTTTTGAGTTCCAACTGAAGACCAGACACAGAATCAGATTTTTGTGACCTTCCGTTGGCACTGATCTCTTCGGACACTTCAGAAACAGTGGACAGTTCTCCGGACATATTGCGCCGAACAATAAAGTCTCCGCCACTGACGTCATATATGGCCTCTTCGTTTTCATCACTTTGTTGGTCCTCGTCTTCGATGGTTTGTTCGCCTGATTTTAAGGCATTCGAAGTTTGTTTCAACTTTTCTGTTAAATCAATGGTTTGATTACCCAAAAGGAATGTTGGCTTCGGAGGAATCTTTGGTTTAAGACTTTGTTTGGATGTGTTTTCGATTACAGTTGACGTCTCGATCGCAGTCGACGTATCCGTTGACAAGTCTTGAATAGGAGTGAGATCTCCGACATCTTCGGAGTCGAAGTCATCGATATTATGTTCAGTACTGTTATGAGTGGAGGCCACGGATTCGGGCGAAAACGTCTGTTCTCTTAGTTCTATGGCATCGTTGGACTCAGAACTGGATTCATTTGGTTGATTACTCAGCTCATCCATCTGCTTGACTACCGGTGCTGTCAAGGGTTTGGTTTGCATTCCTTTCGACTTAAATGAGAAAATTCATTAATAATTCAGAAAGTATTGAATGCTTTCATTACTTGTTCTGCATTTGTTATGCTATCAATCGATTCCCTTACGGGAGGGGATGTCCTGTTTTGTTCTGTAGAGGGCGGAGAACTAAACCTACTGCCAGAGGATGCTGTTTCAAATGAAGTCTGACCCGAGTTCTTGTCTTTATCTATTTGTGGTGATGTCTCGTTTGCTGAAACATATACAGAACTCCCACTATCAATGTTGTCCATTGGGGGTGACATCGAGTCCTCAATTGCGTCAACAGTGGCTTCATTTGGCGCACAGGGCTATGATTTATGAATTATTTAAACACATTTTGTTAAAAATTAAGAGTAAACGCATGAAAATCGCATTCATTTCAGTAAAACTCGTATTAATTCAATAAAAAGAGATTTCTTTTCTGAATATAAGATATAAAACGAGACATAAATTAAAATGAATATTATTTATAAGAATTTCTATAATAATTCATAAGTTTTATGTCTCGCAAGGAATTAACTTTAACTCTGCATTTAATACAGTGGTGTGCAATGGATAGCACAGCTTCACCACTAATCCATTCAATTGAGACAGTTTTTCAGGTAATGAGGTTGTGCTGAATCGCGAGAAAAGTTAATGAGTTAATCTTGCTCAATACACAGATGACATGTACATGCTCAACTGGATTAATTTAATTGAATTATTCTAATACTATATAATTGAGCAAGGTATATTTGGTTCAGTCATTCAAATGGATTATTGGGTGATATTCGTCGAAATGAGGATTAATTGGGAGGCCTATCATTAATGGGGAAGTCGTTAGAGTGAACATCACTGGCATTTAAACGCATATTTTTCCGGACGACTGAATCTCAAGGATTGGGTCATTAGATCGATATTAATGAGGTTGTGCTCAAAAGAAGACAAATTAAAACAAATTAGTGGACATATTCTTCTTTAATATTATTATAACAGAAGTAATAAATCTCTGAAGACTTGGATTTCGGTTGAAATAAATTTTTGTAAAATAATTTTGTAGACTATTTATCAAAAAAAAGGGAAAAAAAGATTAAATGAATTTATTCTCAAAACACGACTTTTCGCGGATTTATTTAATCGGATAAACATTTTCTCAGAAAAAATAAGTTTAAAAAAAGTGTCAAAAACACTGATTTCTGAGAGAATATTCTCGGAGTCTATTCTGAGTTAATAGCAAAGAGCCATCAAAAGCAAATTGGTAATTTTACTTTTACTGCACTTGAAAGGCGACTATTTTAGCAAATCATTCTGTGCAGTGCACAGCACAAGGCACTCTCTCTTTTGCCTATTCATCGCATTCAATATTGACTTTCAGTGAGAAATCTATTCGTTATTTTTAAGTCTTTCAACAGTTAATAGAAAAGTAGAGGAAAAGCGTTTGATTTTCAAAAGTAAAATACAATATATAATGGCTTTTGCGGTCTATAATGGGTTACTATTATACTATTTAAAGGTATTTTTAAGCTTAAATTGGTGAGTGTCTCAACCATTACAAGAGCCTATTATTTGCTAATATTTCAAATAATTGAGTTTTTGGTCTCGACTTTCACTTCTGGGAAGAAAAGGAAAATATTTTCTATGAATTCTTTTCAACAGAAAAGCGAATCAAAAATGTTTTTAAAGGATTTTAATTGAATAACATTTCAATTCTTATCGAGAATAAAATGATAAAAACAATTTTTATATTCTTCTTTCAATTCTCCTTGGAGATTCTAACATGTATTGAGTCAAATGTATATCTCAAATGTAATTTTTTCCAAGATTTTAGTGAAGATGTTTTTAAAAGAAAAAAAAGAGTAAAAACCTTTTGATAAAAGAAGAGATAAAATGCGATCTCTTTAATGAAAAACATAAAAACTTTATCAGAGATTCATTTCAAAGATTTCACTAAAGTTAAGAGTTTGAAGTTAGCAAGGCTCTTGATTCTATCTTGCAACATCAATTTACAGCCTTAGGAGAGTTACACTTCAATGATATACTATTCAGTTGAAATAAATGATCCAAGATTATTTTTCCAAAAATAGAAAATAATCTCGAAAACCACTTAAAGTTAACTTGTTAAAAAAGTATTCCAATAAAGTTTATTGAATAAACTAACTATAATAAACTAGCCAATTTTTTTTTTAAAAAATCAGAAAAATCACCAATGTAAACAACATGATAATCTTTTAAAATTCAGCTTAATGAACAATAATTACTTGATAAAAGAGATTAATAGGTACTTGATAAAAAAGGCAATTCAAAACTAATTGATGATTTACAATAGAATTGAGATCAATCCTACCCTGTCCCTATATTGAAGCTGAAGGGTGTAAATATTCTGGCCGAGAAAGTATCCTGCTAGTGCATTTGCACGTTTCTGATTTAAACCATGATATTTACTAAAGTTATTATTCAATAGCTATAAGTCTATTACAAGTGATATGAAGAGACGTGTCTTCAAATGCAAACGGATTTCTATTACACGAAAAATATGTTTTTCAGTAAATATTAACAGAAATGAAGTGAAGTATAAAAAAAATTCGTCGACTTTTAAAGTGAAAAATGTTTTTCTTTAAAATCTCACAAAATTTTAATCTCAGATTCATGTGTAAGATCAATATGAACGTTGCCTAGGAGCTTTGCCATCAATACATGCAGTGGGAGCTAATCATTCAATTTTTGAACAGACTTTTTATGAACGAAATTCAATGATTGACTGAAAGTAATTGCGATTCAATTAAATGATTGAAAATAATGAATGACTTTTGAGTGCACAGAGTCTATGATTATACCTTTTGTTGTGGAAGGAGTGGAGGGAAACTGTAATTATCACTGTCTGGTGACGTGAAACTGCTCTCTGATGTCTTCGTCGATGCCTTTTTCGGGTCAATAATTAATGGCCTTTTAGTGACATCAGTGGTGCCAACGAAGTCATCAATTGTCTCATCAATGGTCTCATCAATCAATCTCTGTTTGTCTTCACTTGTGATTAATGAGTCGTTTAGATCTGAGATGATTGTCGTCGAGTCCTGCGATGACTGCACCGACCGATAGCTTGAGTCCAACTCATTAGTGACCGACGATATCAGCTCTGATTCGCTCTTTAATTGATTGGAATCCGAGGATGACTTTGAAATTAAGTCCTGTCTTTCCATTAGTTGTTCACGACTTGAGACTAATTTTCTAAAACCTATTTCATCCAAATCTGTCTGAATGTCTATGGACTGCATTACCGTTTTTGGACTCGATTTTGTTGGCCGTGCCTTTCGTTTTGTTCTGTACTTTAATTCTTCACTATTTCGAGTTTTTGTGAATTTTCTCAACTTTTTCTCCTAAAAAGAAAATACCAATAATTGTGAGAATATCTGTCAAACAATAAGAATGAAAAGCAGCAGTACTTTGACAGATATCTGTAGCACATCCTCTTCATCATCTGAATCATAGCTGTGAACACAGAATCCCTGCTCTGAGTCTGGTTTTGATGTTCGCGGAGAAAGTGTTAGATATGCGGGTATTGAGCGGCGAATCGATCGATTGGAACCTCTTCTCGCAGTATTGGTATCTGTTTGTGTGGCCTGAGTTTTCATCGATGTCCTCCTAAGGGCTGCCCTATAAGCAGGTAAAAAGTCGGATAACCGACCGGATTGTATGCTCTTCTGATCAAACGAATCGATTGAATCGGTCTTTCTTATCAAAAGAGAACCGTTGACCTAATATTAGGACACAAATAATTAACCACTAATTTAAGCAAATTCTGCACATTTTTTTTTCTCGGATATACAACAAATGACAGGCTTTCCAACTGATCAATCAAAGGAGAGGGAGAGTTAGGGCTCAAATAAATGCATTCCATCACATAAATGAATGGCCAATCGATTCAATAAAAACAATATTAAATGAAAATCATATCAAATAACACGGAATAGACTTTTGATCTGAGAATGTAATTCATCAAAAGAAAGGGCCGAATGAGTGGAAATATACTGTACTTGAATGGTCTCATTTACCAGTCTTTCACTCATGGGTTGTGTAGGAGTCGATGAATGGATATTATTAATACCGCCGACGGTAGCACTTCTGACCAAATGAGTTGTGGCGAACGTCACGTGTTTTTTCATTAGATTGGATCGACTTTCGTCATTAATTTCGGGCGTTTTGGCCATTCGTGAGCCCTTCCACTGGCCGTCCACTTGTCTGTCATTAAGTTCGTCGACACTATGACTGGTAGTGCTGTTCAATTGTGACGTTTCCTGACATTAATTAGAATTTATAGGCAAAGAGTCAAATCCATTGCTACACAACTCTTCTTACAGATTACTGTTTAGGTCTCTAATACTGAAGGAGTCGACACTTTTTTTTTAATATTATTAGAGAGACTGTAATGACAGTAATGTTAATAATCTGACGAATGATTACATTAGAAGAGAGAGTGAACTCAAATTGTGTCGAATAAACATCTAATGCTTGTATTCAACAAAAATTGATTAAATTCCCAAAAATTGTATAATTATTAATGAAAGCTCTTATGAGAAGTCGTTTGCATTGAATTTGATTAAAATATGAGATTTTCTTCGGAGTTATTATTTGCATAAAAACTAATATTTGCATAATTTTTATTAAGGAAGAGCTAAAAACACCCAAAACTAGTCACTCATATTTGCATTTAAGACAACTTCTGACAGAAAGTGCTTTTTTATTAATATTTTTCAAAAAGAGTTAATTCACTTCTCATGGAAATGTCTAGGTTAACTTTGACAAAAGGATGAGTACTAGACTACTATCTCTCTCTCTCTCTCTCTCTCTCTCTCTCTCTCTCTCTCTCTCTCTCTCTCTCTCTCTCTCTCACCATCCCTTGACTCTCCATCTCACGCTCCCTCGCCTTTGGTGGAAATGGATGAGAATAAAAGAGATCAACTCATGAATGTAAGGAACTTTCCCTTCCCTTCCTGTGTGTTATTCAGGAAAAAAGAAGAGAAGAAAAAACTTAATATAAAATTCCGTTTTATTTGGAAACAATCGCCGATCGATAGAAGCAAAAAATGTTTTAGTTTTATCAGAATTGTCTGCTTTTGAAGATTTATTTATACCAATATATCATCAAAAAAAAAGTCGAACTAAATTTTTTTGGCAAAACTTTCTTATTCTAAATCAATAGTTATGTGATTTTGAGTGAAAAAAAACACACAAAACCTAATGATTAGGGATTTGGTAACAAATTCAAAGGAAAGTATATATACCATACATACCATGCTATCCATGAAATAGAGTTGTGTCGGTCTCTTCAAAGGCGATTCTAAGGAGCGATCATAGCTATCATCCAAACTACAGGTTTTGTCGAAACGAGACTTTTGATAACCGAGCCCTGACTGACGAGAGTAAGTCTGTTGTCTATCGTTAACATTGTTTTCTAAGGACTCAATTCTTTTAACAGTTTTGGTGATGGGCTGTACTGAAGACACTCTTTGTTTGAAGCCTCCATCACTACTATCCTCGTCTTCGACCACTCTTTTAATCGATTCGAGCTCTGGATTAACTGCTTGTCTAATAAACAAACGGAAACTAACGATAATTAACTCTATTCTGACTATTGTTATGACTAATACTTGGCTCCAGAATCTGATTCTTCATCGAAATCACTCGAATTCTTTCTCCTTTGAACGCAGGATAACAACAGAAATGAACTTTTATTGCAATGACTGTCTGGTAAATGACTTGTGGATAGACATCCAAAAAGGCGAGCAGCGGATGAGTCGCGCCAATGACTGTGCTCGAGTACATCCAATTCTTTAGGAGTAATACAGTACTGTTCGCGTATGTCTTCGCGCGAATATATTGGATGTCCTTTTTTGTTGCGAAGACCACCGAATGGTATTCCGCGGCGAGTCTTCACCATTTCATCGTCTGAGTCATAGGTTATTACATCACACGACAGGTCAGCCTTTAATTCGGGATAAAAATGTCAGTCGAAAAATGTTGCCAAAAAAGATGACAATAACTTGCAATTCGTGTCAATTATATCTCATTTTCATATTAATAACTGATTTTCTAAACTCATATTAAATGATATGCTTATCATCTGATATGTCATAAACTGTATAAAAATGTGAAAACTTATTAAAAAAGCGTTTTTATCACAAACTTAATTGAATTTCTACTCTCAAGACTACAGAGAATTACATTTAGTCTCTGTTTTCAAATTATAACCGAAAGGAAAATTCGTTAATTAAAAACGAGTGAATCCCAGGGGCGCCCCAAAGGGCCCACTATTATACCAATGAAAGGAGATTTGAAGATTATTTAGAGAGTTGTGTCAAATAACGCGAATAGAATTGCTTTTTATGTTTTTTAACCAAAAATAAAATTGAATTATAATCTGATTTACGCTAAAAATAATTGAGTATAAACTGAATTAATCCTATAATTAGCTTAAAATGTGTGTATATTAGCGATAATTTCAGAAAATATCAAATTATATTTACTATTAACTTATATTACTTGTTTAACTTTACATATAAAGTAAATTATGCAAGTACAGTTTCAAGTGGCACTTAAAAATTATTCTATATTTTTGTGAAACCTTTACTACTATTTTGTTAACTTATTTTTCATAATCAAATTCGTGATAAAAATTTTAATTAAGTTTAGATTAAATGAATAGATGAGACGACATTAGATTAATTAATTCATTAATTAAGCATGCTAGTTTGTAGTAAAACTTTATTCATTAATTCCAAAAATAATGACATATACCTGAGTGCAGGCATCGACCAAATCAAATGAGGCCGACTTTTGAGCGATAAAGGCTTCTCTTGACTGTGATGTTGAGTCTGTTCGGACAGTGGATGTCTGGGCGGCACCTGATTTGTAACAAATGAATAAATAATTCGGTTATTCATTAAAATTTCAAAATATTTTTATAAATATAGGAAAACTTGAATTTTTATCGAATATCAGATAATATGCAAAATCGCCCTTGGATAAATGTAGCATGATAAAATAAATCCAGTATTTTCTTTATCATATTCTATAAACAACTTGTTTTGCAAATGCTTTCAATATTTGTTAAACAGAACTGAATTTTAATATATTTTTTTGACATAAAAGCGATTATCAGCTCATTCTTGGAATACAAACACAAAAAAGTGTACAAAAAGTATACTTCAAAAGCAATATATTTGTAGTCAAAACATGTTTGCTTATAATTTGCTTTTTACAATATTCTTGGTATTTCTTACATATAATATATGCTATTGTTTTGTTGATACAATCAAAGAAATAGCGTATTTGTGCTAGAATATATGTGCTAGAATACATTTGAGTAGATTCCGGTGAAATACAATACTTAATAACTTCTACGAACGGAAACATACATTTGATTTGGAAATGTGTGACAAGAATTCCAACACAAATGGGTTGACATCCAAATAATATCAAAAGGATTTTTGTTTTGTTTGGGAAATATCTATACAGACGTTATTGCATCAAAATGAGCTAGGGCACTCTCAGAATAGGATCGGAAATAGAATCTCTTATAACCTGTGCTAATAAATTCAATCTATTTCTATGAGTAACTAAATAAATAAGAAATAGTATTAAAGTCATTTGTCATCATATGATAATAGGGATGACACATAGCATCACAAATCAATCACATGAAAAGAGGAGCTGCTGTGTAGTGCTGTGTAGGAATGGCTCTGCATCTGATGACTATAGTATGGATGCCATCGTCTACTAAATGACTTCCAAATGAAAGTCGAGCGCAAAACCAAAGAAAACAAGAACAGATGAAAAAACTGCTTATCGTTAGGAAAAAAATAAGAGCTTTTGATATTCAAATCACAGATTTTTAGGGAAAAAACATTTCGACAAAAGATGTCTTCTATTCAGTGGTATTCAATGGTATCCCAAATTTCCACCGATTATTAGATGAAGACATTTATCGATTTTGAATCAATCCTATGATAAGACTCTGTCCTTAGTTTGGAGTTTATCTCAAATCAAACTCAAACTCATTGTATATAAAAAGTTTGGAAATATTTGTCTGAATAAAAATAATGTTATTTTTTTTTCTTTTAAGAGGTCGACAATAAATCAAACTGAATGACCTAGCATCACTAGAAATCACAAATTGGATTTGAAATTTGTGATCAATAGTTGTGATTATATTTCATCAGTGGATCCCTATTATTGGTCAGTCTTATAATGAGTGGCTTTCCATCCAAATAATTATTGACGTGAGATATGATATGTTGTTTGAAATAACGGTTTGGTTACCAATAGAATAATGCATTGTTTCCGCCGTTAGACATAATCATCAAAACTATCATGTTTATTTTATCAATTGCGTGATTCGTGTAATGAATATGAAAAAAATCGGAGAAAAGTTCAATAATTTTTAATTTATTGAAAAAACGGCAAATTTAATGACATTTCCGGCAGACTTTCCTTACGCCAAAACCAAACATATCCTCAAATGTTGTTCAACTGAGCGTTCACTGAATTACTAGAAAAAAAATACCATGCAAAAAAATTGCATCTAGCACACGCACAACTTGAATCTCACCCATGAACTTATGCATTCAATCCAAACTCCAAAAACATAATATTAGAGAATAAATAAAAATAAGAATAAAATTCAAAACAAATAAAACTCAACGTTTCATCGCATTCAATAAACATGAGAAAAGTGAACCCCTTCCAGAAAAAGTGAAAGTAATAAAAAAATGAACTGCACAAACAGTTGAAGGATAGTCACAAAAAGCAAAACATTATTAAAAGCAAAGACATAACGCTTTTTATGATTCATGAAAAGTATGCAAAGTATTAAAAACCTGTGCGAACGGGAAGTCAAGTGTAGCGGAAAAATATTCTAATATATGCCGACACTGACTGAGCGATTGTCGCCAATAATATTCATTCATAACATCTCTTTTCTAGACTTATATCTCAGAAAATAATGTTTAAATTAATTTATTACACAAAGCCTTACACAACATAAGCCTTAACCTGAGTTTTAATCCTATTAGAGATTATAGCAAAAGAAGGCAATCATTTATTTTTTTGTTTAATTTCATTCATGATTTCAAAACTTGGAGTCAAATGAGTTGGCGTTTCATTGCCTTTCCATACGAGGAATAAAAACATTAAACAACTTTTTATTTCTAATGATTATTATTATTAATACATTTTAATAACATGTGATAACACATAATATTCGGGATGTTATGAAACAGACATCCAATGAATAATATTCAGCCAATTGTTCAATGAAATTGAAAAATATTAATCGACTCACAAACCGGTTATTAAATAGTTTTTATTAAACAACGCAAAAGTCAGTCAATAGACAGTTGGCAACCATAGTGTTCATTGATGGAAAGTGCTAGATAACTTTCTCTCGAAATAGCTATTCCTAACCACTGACTGATTAGTATTATTATTGAATTGTTTGACAACAAATGTTTTGACACAACGATTATAACGCGATTATTACATATTCTGACTAAACGTTTGACAAATTGGTGTTACTTTCAATTCATTGAATTAGTTGTATGTTTGCCAACAGAAAAGACAATCACTTATCCAATAAATATCAATATTACTGTCATTTTTGCATTTTAATGATTCAATCAGTGATTGAGTGTTCACTCAAACTATTCATTCAATGAGTCTGTGTGTCAACTGCTTATCTATGCTGTGCTGAACACCGGTGCCATTTAATTAGAAGACTGTGATTCTGATTGATTCCGATTATTATTATTCTCTGGTTTTCTCTCTAATGTTTACTTAACTTTTTTTTATGGACGAGTGGTTTGATCTCAAAAATTAATTCCTGTCCTTAAATCGAGTGCTTATCTCATATTAAAAAGTATTAATAATGAAAAAAAGATTCGCAAAAATAAATATTTAAATGTATTTTTGATAATCGATACTCAAGTTGTCTGTC
>JAQGCQ010000150.1:0-20844 GCA_034699945.1 Chamobates pusillus
TATATAAAACTCAAATAAAATGACAAAAATTTTGTGAAAATAATTATGAAGAGGTTTGTCGGGACTGTTGTCCCGCTTGCATGGCTTGCATTTGAGCCAAAGAAGGTGGAGCGAATGGAGGTGGTCCCTGTGGTGGTCCACCAGGAGGCCTCATTCCTGCCATCATACCAGGTGGCATCATCATTCCTGGCAGAGGTGGTGGTGGAAGGCCTGGAATATTTGGAAGTCGAGCTCCGGCTACTGTAGGAAATCTCGCTCCGGGAGGAAGTGGTGGCGGCGGCGGTAATATCGCACCGGTCGGTGGCTTTGGAGCCGCGAACGCATTGGAAAGGGCTTTACTCGCCTTAAATGCGGCCGCTTTTGAGTAAATCAAAGATTAATTACAATAATTAGTAATCAATTGAATGTCTCACTCGTGGCGTCAATTAATGACTGAGCTTGGTCCTCCATCCACTTCTGGTAATAAAACTTTACATTTTCTTTATGTTTGCGTCCATTGCAGTGAGTCTTACGGACGGACGGCTAAAGTGATGATAAAGTGGTGGTTAAGTTTAAGATAAAACGATTGACAGGACATCGATGGATGTCCTCTAAAATACAGACCGAGTCGTGAGTCAGAAAAGTGTCGCAATAATCGCAATAATATCTGAAAACAAAATAGAGTTGAGATAACAAATCAAATGACAATAAATGGTTGAATACTTCGGCATTATTTCAGTCACCGCTTAAGACTTGAGTCCAAACAAATCAAATTAAATGTCTTTAAATCGCTTTTTATTTGATTTTTAAAAAACACAAAACAAAACCTTTCGCCGAATGAGTGACTCATAAATAACGTTCGATCTATAAGTTGTGCAAAAAAAGTAGTGCCTTTATTTTAATTCTCAAATTGATCATGAATCATTTTCATGATAAATTGAGGCATTGATAATATTTAAATTCAGAATTTAACAAACTCAATTCCGTTTCAAAAACAATATTGAATGAGTTTTCAACAAAAGGTTGACAGTATAGAAATTGTGCATGCCCACACTGGCTAATAGATGATAAACCTTCAAAATATTTTGTTGTTCACCTATACATTGAAATTTATTTTTGCATGGTCAAATTCAAAATTTAATCTTGAAATCAATGGCATAATTTAATTAGCAAAATTCTAAGTAATGACTGATCAAGATCCAATTTGGTCCCTCATTAGCTAAACAGTGAATACTTAAGTCGTGAAAATTTTGATTTGAGAGACAATAAAAGTATCCAAAAGTTATAAAAATTGAGAAATAATTTTGGAAACAATTAAAGCAATTAAAACTAAAAATAAATGGACACTAAATTTGAAATTCAAATTAATTTATAAATAAATCAATTACTGAATAACACGGCTCTAAATGTGAGCTTTTATATAAAATTATCTTGTCCAAATGATATATTACTCAAATTGAAATTAGTTTAAGGAAGTGTGCAAGGTAATTTAATATTGAAATTTTATTGTAAATTTTGCTCATTTTATTTGATTCATACATAAAATAAAATACAAAAAGCTTTTTAAGAAATTACTGTCAAAACAAATATTTTTTAATGTAATTTATAGATTCAAATGAATTAAACAAAACTTCAATTAGTTTTGTCTTTTTTCAAGCAATTGATTAAACACTTTAATGACTAGAAGTCCGAAACTTTTTTTTTACTTTTGATTGAAATTTGTTTTTTGATTAATTAAGAGAAGAAATTATAAACTTTTTTATATGTTTTGCAGTCAAACAATGTCTTTAAATGCAATAAAAGAGTGAAAAATACGAAATACTAAATAATTTGAGCAAAACATTGAAAAGATGTACGCCTTTCAAGCAATTAATACAATGTATTCTTAATAAGGGTTTGACTCACTTTTGGTCGATATCTTGTAATTATCCAAAACTTTTCAAATATATTCCGATTAATCTTTGAAATTATAGAGATTTCCTGAAAATTTTCCCAAATTATAGGATAAAACTCATGATATTCTGACTGAAACTAACCAATCATTTTGTATTATTAATTAGTGGTGTGGGAGTGGGTGCAAAAGGTAAGTAGCTTAATTATAGCTTTAAAATGATGATGGAACTAGATTATTCTATTATAGTTTGAGAAAAAAATATTGGCAGGATGAATGCTATCAAATTTTGTAAAGCTCAATTAAATATCACTGGAGATAATGAACAAGATTAATTATCAGTTTAATTGAAAAGTGGAAGCAATTTAAAAATGATATCGAATTCCAAAAGTATTGTCAAATAAATTAAGAAATTATTTACTTTACAAACATTAAGTCAAATGTGAAATCAATTTACAACTAAATTACTGTTTAATGTAATAATTAGTGGAAAAAATGGCAGCTTTTAATTATTTGGCATTATTTGAAAGATCATTAATTTTTGTTTTTGTTTTACATTTAATTTGATTCAATAAATTGTTTTTTATGTTCAGAAATAACTGCCGTCGGAATCAAAAGCGAATATCGATTAAATAAAAACCTAATTATATCACAATTTGTCTCATATTTGTATTCCTTTCAAAATTAAAGTCATTTTAATCTTTACGTCGAAAACATAATTCGCTAAACTCTTCAACCATTGATAGTCTCAACAAAAGGCTAATAACAAGAGGTCCGACAATCTGATGGTCGGACCAACCCTTGCATTCAATAATCAATTGTCTGTTAAATGCAAATAACTCTTTCCTCTGATATAATCATATCTGTTGTTTGGCCTCAAAAATAGTTTCAGTAATCACTGGTTTCTGTCTTTAATTTGGTTCAAACAAAACAATGTTTTGATAACTAATTGGCGTGACTTCAAAAATTAGCCTAAAAAAGGGGTTACACATAACTACCGGTTCGCCCGCAGTTTGTCATGAATTACAAATAATGATAATAAAGCACTCAATTAAACAAATGAAGCGCTCATTAAATACATTATTAAATAAAAACAAACCAAATCTATTCCATGTATTTCTTGAATCAATCAAATTATGATTATATGATTGTAACAAAAAATCGACAATTTTTTTGTTTAGATTTAAACTTAAGATTACTTTAATTGTGTGACAAAAGTAATGAATGTTTAGTAATGTTTTCCTTTCACACGAATCATACATTGGATCGGTTTTCCTCTAACTCTGACTAAAAGATGACTTAAGAACAGGGAATAAATGGATTCACACAATACTTGTGCTCAGAAGACAATCAATTACTGGAGGCCTTCAATTGGGGTCTGGCCTTCGGATTATATATTTAAGTGAATGCTATTATTTAATCTATTCATAAGAATCACTTCAAAATGGAATGTAAATTATTATCGGATTTACAATTAATTCAATTCAATTGCAAAATAGACTCCAAATCAGAGGACATCCTGCAGCCAATCCTTTGGGATATTCTGACCAAAAATTAAATTTGGGGTAAATATAGGGATATATCAATACTTTAATAATAAATAAAAATCTGAGAAAAGAGGTTTTCATTGAAATCGAGTTTACTTTTAAGGATAAAAGTGTTGAAAGAAATGCTTTTCGAATAAATAAATGAAAACTTTTAAAAATCTCTAAACAAAAAATGTGAACAAAAGTAGAAAACATTAATAATTAAATAAAGTGAACAGAAATAGAATTCGTGTGAAACTAATTTTCAACAATTTTTAAGACATTTGAAACAATCAGAAATAAAAATTAAATCAAAAAACGATCGCAAACTTATTAGGGTTGGCATTTAATTGTGGAAAGGGTGGACTCATATTGAGTAATAGAGTACTCCATTCTCTCAAATTATAGCATTGCTTTAAATTATAAAATCATTTGATTTTTTATGAAAAGCGATACAAATATACTTTTGTGGATAACTTTGAGTTAATTTGAATGAAAGGTTATTTGGGTTTAAATGTGAAAATAAAACACGTTTTGACTATTAGTTTGGATTAAATGCCAATAATGTCAAGGATTTCGGGCGAAGATAACGGCTTTCATTCAGAAAATATGGTAAATAATGATAATAATTAAAGGCTCGCAAAACGTGAATAATTCTTATCTCTGTATTGAAAGGAGAGTGCGTTTCAAGCGTTTCATCAAAATTTAAATTTCAAATCAAAAACTGCAGAAAAAGACTGAAACAAATCAATTAAAAAAGACTACAAAATGTGCGATCAAATCGTCGATTCACTCAAATCACTGCAATCCTCCTGAGACTCGAATCGGGCGAGAGTTGCCTTCGCTCTCAAGTTGTATCGGTCCTCACTTTTAGAGTTTGGATCGAATTTCTGGTCATTGAAGTGGCCATAAAAGGCTACGTTGTAGGCAACAATAGAGGCATGGTCTAATTTGCCAGGAACCATTGCTAATTTGTCGCCCACTCGACGTCGTCTCTGTCTTTGTTCGTATTGACCAAAAGAAAGGTCTTCGTTGTCATACAAATCCGGGTCCTCTAATATTCTCCTCTTAGCGGTGGTCAGTTTCATCGAGAAGTCAGTCATTAGTTGACAGAGTTTTTTGGCAGAAGTGCAGCGCTTGTCGTTCTCATTGACGCCATTCGCCAAAAGATCTTCCATTCGAAGTAAAGTCAATTCATGTCTTTGATGTGCGGCCACAATCGGCAGATCGGGAATTGGTGCCGGACGATGAGCTGTCTCGCGATCCGGATTACTATTGGAGCGCTTGAGACGACTTTTGCGGACTTTATCTTTTGAAGGAATACATAAATAAGTTCAGAGATGTCTTCAAAACAAAGATTGAGTGATGAGTCAAACACTCGTTCGACAGGTTTTTCTTTTTTAAGGTTAATAAACAAATGGGACTGACCTTCCTTAGAGCTATCAGTTGACGCGCCTTTATTTTTGGACAGATATGGCTTTTCTTTCTTTGGAATCGCAAACTTTCCGACGACGGGATCAAAATTATCAGTTATGCCATCACTTGTAAGGAAGACAATGTCTCCCTTATCGACAATAGTCATGGAAACCGTCAAATTGTTGAGCTCAGGATTAGTGCCATCGACGGGACCCAAAGCGCCCAAAGCATCCCTCATATCTCTCATCGAATAAATATCGTGAGATCCTGAAAGTCGTGCCAAACATTAAAATTGTCTTTCAATTAATTGGATAATAAGAGACAAACCCTGAGTAATCTCTCGGACGCCATGTTTTTCGCTGTAAACATAGGCGAAAGAGTCGCCGACATTACAGGTGCAGACAATAAATCGATCCGAGTTCTTAAGTTGACAAACAACCGCTGAGAGGACAGGCATTCAATCATTATTCAAATGAGTTCACAACTTGTTTGACAAATGAATAAAAAGTAAACAATAAATACTAAATACCGGCGCATAAAGTGGTGAGTAAACCATTTTCCTGAAGAATTAGATTATGTGCGGCATTGAATGAACGAAGAAGTGCTACAAATATATCCTAAACAAACAGAAGAGTGGGTTAAGACAAACAATCGCTAATTAGAGGCAATGTTTGTGGAGTCATACCATTGTATTCTCTATTCGGGTTCCCTCAGAATAGAGGGCTTTATTTAAGTAATCAATACATCCGTGAACAGCACAACGGGCCGCCAAACAAGACTTTTCGCCCCAATTGACGCCATCGGCCAACGCCAGGACCGCACTATTTTCGCGAACACATATACCAAACGAGTCAGCGATTGGTTCGCCTGAATTATATACAGATTATTATTAATTTAATGTTAAGTTTTATCTAATAATAAGTTTTGGTCACAAAATAAGTAATGAAATCCCAAATTAAGGCAATAAATAAGAAAATTAGGGCTAAAATACTCGCAGATAAAACATTAACACAAATAAACAGATAAAACATTTATAATGGATAACAGACCGGCTTTTTCTTTGGTAGAGGGATGGCACTCGTAAAGTGTGGTCGCTATCCCATAGGCATTGTCTGTGGCGGAGTCCCATCTATTAATGCCTGCGATCTCTTCGCCCAAAGCAAGTGTTGCGCTTTTATGTAAGTCCTCGTTCTCTGAACTAATTATCGATTGGTTTTGTTCCCAATTCTCGTCATCTCTTCCCTCGATATTATTGTTTGTGTTTTTATCGTTATTTTCATTGCTTTTACTGATTATTTCACTAATGTTTTCATTCTTAAGGAACGGTAGACTATTATTAGACTCATTATAGTCTTCATCAATAAAGTCGACGTCAGCGTCGGCCAAATCGAATGGCTTTGAGCGCCGGTTAACGTGAGTCAGACCGTCTCCCGGACCCGTTGAGGCCGACACTACTTTGTTCGATAGCTTATTGATCTCTTTGACCGGCAGATCATAACAAGTTTTTCCGCTCAGAATATCCGGATGAGTCTTATTTAGTTTTCTATTAAATCAAATAAGAAATAAATGACAACTATTTTATTACAATTTTAATACATATTTTAATAGAAAAACTTTTTTAAATTGAAATAAAATTCAACGATTCAGTGATTTAATTGAATTTTGCATTTATTTCATGATATAAAATGCAAATACAATGTTATTATTTGGTTTGAAAATTAATTTTTTATAGACTTTGAAGACTGACATTCAAATCATCGGTTTTATGACAAACAGAGTATAACTGAAATCATTTTCAAACTTTTTTTCTCATTTCAAACAAATATTTCATTATTTTATTTATGAATTTGTGTCGAATTTTTTACAACAAAAAAATAATACTATTTTTTCTGATTAACTATTTCTCTGAAATAATGACTGAGTGATGAAGTGCTGAATTTCAATAACGCATTCATTGGAATAATTATTTTGCAAAAATATACACAACTTTTTTTTCTTATAAATTAAGTGTCGAAATGAACTCAAAAAATATTTTTATGGCTTAAGACTTATGCAACACTTCTTAAGGATTGAGTTTAAGTTAAAGTCCTTATTTGAGTTTAAATCTAATAAAAAGTTGAAAACTGAAGAGTATTTGCAAATGGATTGAGTTATCGGTCGGAGAGAAACCAATCGACAAAAAATCCAAAAATAAATTCATACAAGACTTCAATTTTGATTATTTTTGTTAATTTTAGTATTTCTTAAATATTTTATATTTTTTCGACTTAAAGGCAAACCATTCAACGATAATAAGAAAGGACTGAAAGGATTGCACTTTCATGTGATGACTGACTGACGTATAAAAGAGAGAAAACGAGTTATTCGTTCGCTTTTTTCAAATCAGTTTTTATTATGAATTTTAAAACTCAAAGACTTTTAAAACTCAAAGATTTTCACTCTTTTATTTAATGACTTCATTGTTATTATCATTGAATCAAAAAATACTGAGAATTGGTTTTGAATTTGGCTTCAAATCAATAGACATTTGAATAAAATATTTCAAATCATTAGAAAATGGCATTCAATTGAGATCACAACCAATTAATTCAATTAAAAAAGAGTTTTCAAATATAATCTGACAAAATGTCAGATCAGATGATAGACAAGAGATAGGACTGAAGACTCACCCATTTAGGTATCTGTTAATGAAAGACCCATTACTTGTTTTGATGTCTTTTGGATCCAAAAGTGAATTACGTTTTGAATTGTTATTACAATTGTTTGAGAATTGACTCAATTGTCTGCCAATCAGTTCATTAAATCTTCCCCTAATGTTAGGCATAATTGTGGACAATATGTAGACAATTGTGGACAACAACCGATGCGATCAATCAAAACAATTAGTAAATTAAATAAACAAATCGATTGTCTCTTCTGTTGATCTTTAGATAACAATTATTTCGATTAATAAATAAATAAATGTTTGGTTTTATTATTAAACGATTTGATCCGATATTATATTATTTATGATAAGATAACAAAAGATTTTATTATGTCTTCCAGTCTTGTCTTGTCTTCAGTTAATAGATGAAAGTCAATGAACTCTCTGTCAGTGGAGTCGATGTCTATCGGTGTTTGTCTTCTATGAAACGCAAACTCTTCTTAAATATTGATCCAAACGTTGATCACATTATCGGTGAATCATTAGCTGTTAGTGTCAACCAATCGGAAGACCAGACAATACAAGATATGAGAAACGACTTGAGTTTGCGATCGATTATGTGTTTCACCAAAAATATAACAATACTTTTGATAATTGATTTAAATATTTAATGCAAACAAAAAACATATAAATAAATAATCACTTTTTGTTGTGATAATGATCTCAATGAGAGTTCAGTCGAGTTTAAGGTAGAGCTCAGGTATAGCAATGGTCTGGGCTTTTGGGTGTCGACCAAATACAATGGCACTCAATATTCAACAAATGTATGCAATCATCAGATGATAACTAATTGTCAATCAATTTATTCATTAGTTTTGTTCACTAAATATCACTTCAAATAATGCGATGTTTTATGTCTTGGATTTAAAACAAAACAAACAGACGATTATTAAACACTTTTTTGAAAACAATTATTTTTGTGATATGATTAGAGAGAGTCTGCTCTCTCTGTCCTCTTATCAGTGAGTGAGTAGTGAATAGGAGTGAGTGGTGTTTAGTGTCTGTTGTGTTCGCTGGTCTACACCAATGTGTTTGCTATGAGAGGCACTCCACAGCACTGCCCCCAACGCACAGATAGACGTATGCAATGCTTAGAGAGTTGACTGTGCGGTGAATATTAATGTGAATTTGGGTCACTTGACTTCACTTGCAATCACTCACAGCCTATGTATCTCACCTTGAATTCAATGAACGCCAATCAATATTGAGCCCAAAACCTGTTCCAATATTAGCATGGTACATCTCCATGATCATTCCAAATGTTTCATATCGAGTTTCACAAAATTAACTAAATTTATCTCTAATTTTAACTGAAATTACTTTAATTTTGCTCTCTTTGAGTGCAAAAAACTAATTGAAAAGTTTATTAAAGCGATTAAAAAAACATTAAAAACATTTGTTGCAAAACTAGTATTCAATTTGTGTTGAAAACACAAAGACAATGGTTTGGGCAGTCGTTCACTCAATTTAATTGAATTAAATGAGAGGATCAAATAATGACAGAACTGTGGCATAGCTGTGGGTGTACTGCACTGTTGTCACAACAGATTCACATCTATTTTGATGTCAGTCTTAAATTCCTGTTCCAAATGTCATAATTAATGTCATATTTTCATTATTTTTTATTTTTATGATTTTTAATTCAAATGAAACACATTTTTGAGACACACTTTTGTTATTACTTTGAAGCCAAGCCTTTATTATAAACTTTTGAACTCAAAGCAGAATATTCTTAACTTTTTTTTCAATTGAGTCAAATTCATTAAATTATTAAATTTTTGAGCCATAAGTCAATAAACGAGAGAATATAAAAAACATTGAAATAAAGTATAAAAATAAATTGAGACAACAATTGAATGTGAGGTCAATTGGGTCTAATAATTGAGCGCGACTTCAACTATGAAATGACATTCTCTTACAAATAATTAGAAACAATAAAAACGAATCACAAGAATATCATCGAATCATTCGTTTGAATGAAATATCGGTTAGAGTTTAGAACAAACAAAATCTAAAGTCATGTCTAAGACTACGGCAAAACTGGTTGTCAACTACGAGAATGACCGCAAGTGTTCCATTTGTTTCGGTACAATCACCAGACGATGTCTGACCGATTGGTGTCGACACCATTTCTGTTTCAATTGTCTGATGCGTTGGTCTGAAGAACACAATTACTGTCCGGAATGTCGACAAGTCTTTAAAGCAATTCTTTCGATCAATGACTTGCGTTATGACAACGACTTCGATGTCTTCGTCATTGAAAACGAAGAGACAAAACAGAGGCAGACTTTGATCGCAAAATCCTTACAAATAAAAATGGATTTACGAAAAGAAATCGACAGAAGAAAAGCAGAAATGGATCGCCTCATGAGAACCGTTGCAGACATACAAACGGAATGCAATCAAATCGAAGATAATGTTCGAAAACTGGACATAAAATGGCGTAAAAATAACGCAGATTTCCAACAAAATCTTAACCAAATATCAGAAAATTTGCGATTCTTTCAAACCGTGGTTTTGAATGATGAGCGCAAAGCTGGTGCTGAGCGACAACAGAATGCAGACAACGCACAGCCACCGAACCCGGCACTGAATCAGGTGGAGGCCTGTAGAATCTGCTGGATCAAATCTTTATTAGAGGCAATCGTCACTTGTGTTGTCCGCGTATTTCGATTTAGAATTAAATTATTTTAGAATTTATGTCCAAAACATTTATATTTATTTCAAAATTGTTGTATAAAATGTTGAGTTCATTATTTGGGTGTTGACCGCAAACAATATTATTTTTTATGTCTTAGGAATTCCTGTTCAGTCTATTAATAAAATTTATTGTTTGAATTCATAAAAATGTTTGAAATGAATTGTAAACACAATATATGCCATCATTTTGTCAAAACATTTAACAATTTGTATAATGAGAACGGCTTTGGATGAACTCAGACACCAATTATTGTGAATATGTTTGCAAATCATTATTACTTTTTGTTGCAAACAATATTCCAAACAAACAAACATTTCGAAGCATTTACTCAAAACAATGACCTAATGATAGGCTAATAACCATCAAAACGTATCCAATGATACTTCAGATTATTTTTTTAATTTTGTAAAAAAACGCCCAAAAGTTTTATTTATTTTTTATTCGAAACTCTTTTTTCTCAAAGTTTGAGATCATTATTCTGTTGTCTGTTAACTACTTTTTGACAGAATATGAATTCAATTAAATTAATGATTTAATGTAAAGAATGACTGATCCTGAGAACAATCTGTTCTTAACTCGAAATTGAAGTCAAAGTCTTATCTTATTGTTTGGCAAACTATGGGACAGTCCTTGAATTGTATGGAAATCCTTAGTTTTCTTTTCCATTAATTTGTTTCCTGTTTTCTATGTTTGAAACTTTGAATTATTAATCAAAAGAAATATCAAATCTATTAATTTGATTATGAATATTATGAATATTTTGACCTGATTATTTATTTGAGTCGATTTGTGCTCAGATACACATTTGTTGATCTAATTATGTTATTAATTGTCTTCGATTCAAATTGATTACTCTTTTTATAAATTGGATTAAATTTTTTGTTTGTTTAGTTCTTTTTATCAAAATTTTATTTGTATTTTTATAACTGCTTTTTACGATTATTACAAGTTTTACGAATGACTACTGTTTTTATTCGAAATCATAAAAAAAACCTAATGTTTTAGTGACACATAAAATATAAAAATCGAAACTAATTTTCAAACGACTTTTATTGACTTAATGTAGAAGTGAGTCATTTAACTGAAATGAATCGATTAATTCTGTTTATTGTCGAGTCATTAGAACCAGTTGTTTGTGGCGTTCACTCATATTCGCGAATCCAATACCGGAAAAGTGAAACACATTTAAAGTGTTGTCTGAATAACTAATTATGAGTTCTAACCGCATATTAATTGCTTCTCAAAATTATTGAACAAATATTCTTTCAATATTTTTTAAGACCTTTTTTATCGATTCCTTTTTAGTAAATTTTATATTAACAGAGAATTCTTCGTTTAATTAATGATTGATGATAATTGATCAAGATAATCACTCAGTACCTATGATATTAATTTAATAGATTAGACTTAATATAAGATTGAAATTATTTCATATAACATAATATGCTATTATTAGATAGACTTCTAATTTAAGCGCAACTCATATTGAGGTCTGTTTTGAGTAATCTGAGTAAATGCATCACTAATATCAATAGCACCACTACCACCATAACCACCATGGCAAATTCTATAAATAACTCGATTTTTTTTATGTTTTGATATTAAAATTATACGATAAAATTGGATTCAATGGATTACGGACTACGTTTGCAAACATTTTGCTCGCAATTCATAAACCATTTTCATTTTAGTAGTATTTTTGATATTCAATACTAAAATTATGAATTTATTATTAGAGTCCAAATTCCGTTCTTCAATATTAGTTTTTTCGTCGAATAATATTTTGAAAATTTCATTCAAAACCAAAATATATTATTATTAGAGATGAGAAAAGATCTTCAAAAACATTGCGAAAGATTTTCAAAAATAAATCAATGGTTTTGTAATACTTGAGAGAAAGTGAAGGAAAAGCGAGTAATGAAAAAAACAAAGATTTATATTTAGATTTTGTTTTTTGATTGGAATTTATTTCCGAAACGTTTCGGTTGACTTGTTTTCATTTGGATGGCATTTTAGACGATCAAAGTTGGCATAAAATAACATAAAGCAACATGCTAACTATTCCAACTTTAATATCAGATGACATTCTCTTTTATTAAATAATGTAATGATATTTTCAATCTTTTTTGGCATCGATTTAATAGTTAACTGACGGCTAATATCTTATTGAAGACAACAATCATATGAAACACTGATTAATGAGTTCGTGAATAATGTGCGGATCGCATGAGTCACTGATTATAGATATTTCCGATAAATTTGCCGGAATCTAATCAAATGATGACAATATATAGGCATATATTATAAGTAAGGTCTTATGTCTGTCCATTTTCTAGTCATTCAACCCATTTATCGTAAGTCTTCTAAAAGTCGCTGAACTTTGAATCGATTCGATGATTAACTTCTCGTCGTTTTTTTGATAGAATTTCTAAAAAAAATGATCACTCGTTTCAAACCATTGATTGGATTTTAATTGAATGAAGAATTTTTATTATTTACATTAATTATAGATATTCTAGTCTTGACTTTACTCTAAAACAAGTTTTTTATTTAATTTATGACTCAATAAATAAGTTAAGAAAATATTTGAACTAAAACTTAGACAACAATTGACACATGAATTACATGTATTAGGCTTTGGTTATGAGCCAAATGTTTGATAAGAAATTGAGACCAACTTTTCATTAACTGCTAACATATTTTAGACAATTATTGAGACGACTTCGCAAATAATTAAAAGCATTGTTTGAGTTGAATATCACTTCAATAATAGGATAATGACTTCGAGAACGAGAATCCATTTCAATAAATATTTAAATTTATTCTCATTTAATAAACTCATTATAAGTCTAAAAATAACCGAAAATGAGTGAAAGCCAACCCGAAGTGGACACCACTGATGCCAATCAATTTGAAACAATACCTTTGGATGAGCCGCCCTCGTGTCGTATCTGCTCCTCTAATACTACCGAAGAGCAACTGATCCGAGTCTGCAAATGTGAAGGAGTTCTTCAATGGGTTCATTTTTCGTGCCTTTCCTCTCACATAAAGATCACGAAAAAGGACCAGTGTGCCTTTTGCAAGACCAAGTTCATTGGCATAAAGATAGAGTACATTTCGCAGGGATTCATCACTTTTGTTAAATCCAAAGAAGATATTCTTCCGGCAATTATCTGCACGTCTTTCGGCTTTTCATTCCTTTATTATATCCTTTATTTGGCAGTAATTGACTACATTTTATCCGAGGGTTTGGTTAATACAGTGATGAGACTCTTCCTCTTAGTTCCGACCATTTTGTACGGCTTCCTCTTTACCGGAGTTTTGATCGGACTTTTTGTCAATTTGGGTGAGAATTACACGAAATGGAGAGAACGCAACCATCGAATTGAAGTCCAATTATTGGCCAAAAATCCAGAACCGGAGACAACTGTTCCCAAAACCGAAGATCCGGAGCCCGAGACAAATGTTGAGCCGAAAAGCGAAGAAAAGTCAAACGAAGTGGCCATTGATATCGAGGCCAATCAATCGACAGATAAAGAGTCGGAACAAACATTGAAAGTCAATACAACGGAAGACAATCAAAATAAAGCCGAAATCAGACAAAAAGGACAATAAATTCAATTCTTTTTAATTTATTGATCGAAAAATTGATTCAAAATTTTATTAAAAGAAATGATTATCAGTTTATTTGACACTTATTTTAAATATTTATTTTAATAAAAGAATAAAACTTAGAATAAATTCTTCTCAAAACAAAGGTCTGGTCTATAATTCCATCATTTGTTGGATATCCATAAACACTTCATTCGTGAATTTGCCTAAAAATTAAACAAAATTAATGATTGAAATTAAAAAACTGATGGACAGACCTAATGAGAGGACGTTCTGATCGGATGCGATAATACAGTCTTTGATTTCGACGTTACTTCCTATGTGTGCGTTATGGCAGACAATACTTCCCTGAATGTTAGATCCCTCTTCAATGACAACATTATCCATAACTATTGTATTCATGAGCTTCACTTTGTCACCGATGGTACAGTTGTTCCCAATTATCGACCGTTTTATGGAACACTTCTCTCCAATAGACTTAAAGTTTCCGATGATTCCGTCCACTTGTGATTTGGCCGAAGAGTTCTCTCTTTTTATGGGCTTTTTGTCAGAATTTTGACGCAAAAGAATGCGATTCGCTTCACAATAACCGGAGAGAGTGTTGGCCCGAACACAATAACCGTCTCCTAAACGGTATGCAAAACATTTGATTCTACTCTCGGGATAACTGTTTGCAATTTGACGCCGAAGTGATTCGGTATTTGATTCGTCGACATTGGGTTGGAGACTAAGAAGACCCAGCTCTATTTCACTTATTTCAATGAAGTCAAAGATCTGCCGATGAGGGAGGGCTGACATCGAAATTATGGACGAGGGATGCGCTGAAGTCTTATTAGTCAATGATTTGGATTCTTTTCGAAATTGTTTTCTTACGAGTGATGGCAAAAACTCTCCCTTAAGTGAAGAGATTTTGCTTTAAAACATCAAAATTAATTAATTGAGAGATATTTTTGACAATTAATAACATTTACTTATTCTCTTCGAGGTATTTAAGGGTCCATTTCTTAAGAATATAGATGTGAGCGTCTAATACATTGTTTTGGATCCGGAAATTTGGACATCTATTCAATTAAATAGATTTAGTTTATAGTCTTTTTAATTGAAAAGTATTTACTTCTTAAGCATCGAAACACTTAACGGAACGCTTTCATCGAAATCGACTTCAGAGCTGAGAAATACGAGTCGATCACAATTTTTGCCATCGATTCCAATCAAATCCTTTTCTGAAGAGATATTTGAATAAACATTTAATTGAAAGATAGTATACATACCGGGCTTTTCGCGGCCTTTTCTGCCGGGAATTGTGTTCTCATTATTATAAGGAATCGAAGAAATGAGTGCCAAAAGAGTCGGACTATGGATCCGATAGCTATCGATCATACGTTTTATTGGGAAGTCTGTGATTGTATCACAACTGATGACCAATAGATCAGTCTTTCAAATCAATGATAAGTTGTTTAAAATTGTTGTTTAAAACATAAACCAATTAATACTTTTATTTTGTCTTTAATGAGTCGAAGGCTGTCAGCGGTTCCGAAGTCACGATTAAATGGAATTGAAATGAAATCAATTCTTATCTCCAGTTTTAAGTCATTTACGGCCTGTTTTATGGCCTCCTCTTCGATGTCCGAAACGATGACTATTACTTCTATTAGTCATTAATGAAAAATAATTGAATAAAATGTTAAAAATGATTGAAACAAACCATTAAAATCTGCTTTAATTAGAGCTTCCAATGGATAAAAAATGATGGGTTTGTTGGCCACCGGAACCAAACATTTCGGACAATTGGCTGTGAGTTCGCAAATTCGGGAACCCTTTCCGGCACTCATTACAACAGCAGTCAATGGATTGGTAAACATTGTTCTTGAATTGAGACCTCACTCGAAGTCAATACAATTTTAATAAAATATTGTTTTGTTTTCAATTGAGTGACGAAAGGATAGCCAAACGTGTCGTGTATTTGAAGCGATGTATTGCTCTTCACTGCCATCTGTTGTTTGATTTGCACACAAATGTATTGATGAAGAGCTCAATGAACTCGTCCTTCGTGTGGATGGAGTCGAGTGTAGATTGACTGCAATTGAGAATATTCTGTGCCAAAACAGATAACCAATTGATCTGAACATAGATTTGAAAGTTTGTAAGAATGTTAAGAGTGGTTGCAATGGTAGGAATGGTAGGAATGGACACATTTGTTGATGAATCAAAAGTGAGCCCATATTCTGTTTTTATCCCAAAGCGATGTTTGATTTCTAATCCAATAGAAATAGAAATATTTTGACCAAGCTCACTTCGTTTTCAATTTCATTTTCATCCCTCAAAGTCTATATTGAATTTTATTGGATTTTAAATTTAATTTTCTTTTATTTTTTATCTCTTTTACTATTTTTGTTGAGAAAATTCTCTCATTTTTCGTTTTGAATGAAGAATATTCTGATCGTTAATCCATAGAAATGAACGATTCGGTACTCAAAGTATTTGAAGGCTTTTCTCAATGCAATTATCGATTGAAATAATTATATAAACATTAAAATTAAGATTTTTAGCCAATTTTTTTTATTAATTTTCAAATATTTTAGTTTACAATTCAAGCGATGATTTAGTTTTTTGTTGAAATCAAAAACGAAAACTCGAAAAGCGTTAGACATTTGTTGTCTCAATCTTTTTGCATAAATCATAAGCAATAAACTTATAATTTATTAAATTTTTTTTGTCGACAAATTCTAAGGCAAACTATGTGTTATACAATTCATTTCAATAATAATAATAATAATTTCAAAAATGGTTTGTTTGGCCCAAAAATACTTCTAACTTTCAATTAATAACTATGCGATTGAATTAATATAAATAACAATAAACTTGATCAAATTTGTCAATAATTAATACTCAATAAAATTGTCAGTTATTGCGTTCACACAAAAAACTATTTTTGAAATACAATTTGTTGTTTTTGTTGTTTGTATTTAAAACATTAAAATTCTGAATATTTATATAAATGAAAATGAAATGAAAGTTTGAATTCGTGAAGCTATTAGTGAACAACCATTAGCTCTGAAATAAGCGATACTTTTTTATGATTTTTTTCTTAAAGTATCTTAAATTTCAACGAATGTTAACATTAATGATAGTGATTTGTGTTAATAAGAGTCCATTTATATAAATTTGATTATACCCTGGTTTTTGACAAAACAAAATTAATCAATGATTAAATACGAGCAGTCCTTTCAAAATAAATTTTGAGGAAAGGAATGGGTATTTTCCCGAAGAATGACCCCAAGTGTTGGCCCCATTATCACTCAAAAGCCAAATTTGTTAAAAATAATTTTATGTAATACTTCTCAAAATGTTAGTTAAATACAAGAAATACTTTATTTTTGGAGCAAATTTTGTCCACAAATTGTATTTTGGTTTGAATTCGAGAATTAATTTTGTGCTAAACTTTGATTATTTATTAAGAATTTATATTTCACTCCGGAATATGACTTTTGCTCATTGTGTGGCTCTCCTCTCTCTCCACTCTCCCCTCCAAATAATGTTTATATGTTTTGCTCTGAAATCCAGAATTAATAACTAGAAAATTGATTTGCAGTGCAATCGAAAACATAATTCTTAAGCCTTGAGATCAAAGTTTTGCTGAGAAAAACTTCATTACTTTCGTTAAGCCATGAATTTTCTGTATCTCTGTATATAAGGAACAGAAAGTGAGTCCAAACATAAAAAAAATTCTTATGATTTATATTTTATAGGATTTTCTCTTTTTATTATTGAAATAAGTTTTGAATTTATTGATTCAATTAGAGTCACAAATATTGCAAAAAAAGAGAATCATATAAAACACTGTCATTTAATGGACGAAAAAATATTTTCAAAACTATTTGGAATCCGATATATGAGAGACACTAATACTAGGAATTCATTCTGAGCGCAACAAAGAAGAAGAAGAGCAAGATAAATTCATTTTATTGTTGTTTTTCAAGAGCCAAATGGAAGAAAATTTCAATAAGAATTGTGGCAAACAATAGCACAACAAATATAAGTAATAATAATATAACAAATCTATTAATACACCGATTGACGAAAACTATTTTATGCCTATAAATAATGTTGCTTGTTTAAAAAATTGCATATTCAATAGCCTTTTTCCTCAAAATATTATAGATTTGTATTTTATTTATTTATTTTTACATTTGATTTCTATTTTTATTTATATTTATATATAAGTTTTGTCAAAATGTAATGAAAATGTGCACAAATTCCTAATAATTCAAACAAATTGTCGCAAAAAAGTTATTTCTTATCATTTGTTAGACTTCTTCTGATATAATATATAATTTAGTTTTAAATTCTGTAGATTTAGCCCTAAGTTTGAAGATTATATAACAATATTTGTTTGCATACAAACTATTAATATATAATATATGATAACATTATGTATAATAAGATGAGATGTTATAACAAACCGGTAAATGTTATATGAAGTTCGGCCCAACAAACCGGTGCCAAACCTGTGATCCAAATTGAATGCAAGAAAACAGTTGCCATTCATATCATTCCTATGATTAGCGGTATTCTAATCACTCGATTGTGTGTTAAAATCTGTTACAATGAATACAATTTTGTTAAGCAATCAAATGATGACTTCAAATGCAATCCAATCGATCGTCAGATGAGAAGAGAATTCTTGTGTCCTAAACAGCACGTGACTCAAGGTGGCTTCATTAACATTCTCTGAAGTAGGGCTACTTTCTCTTCCAGTGCTCTCTTTTGTTGGAGAGCGTCCTGTAATTGGTTAAGGAGTTCCCTTTCAGAGGACCTCCATATCGTTAGAATGTCTTCTTTGGTCATCGATGCGAGTCTGAAGTCGTCGATCATAAGACGCGGACTCGAGATAATCACAGAAGTCTTTTTGGGGATGAAGTCGAACAGCATTAGACTTGAATGATATTTTTCCGACGGAGATATCGGTTCATTCAACTCCTTTTTGATAGCATCCAAGTCCTCAAAGCACCAGTTCTTCTTCTTAGTTAACACTTTCTTGTCTAAGAATTTATTGACTGCACTGGTAGTGGTGGGGGTGTCCGGCGATGAACTGTATGACACATTTTCTAAACTAAAACTTGTGGTGAATTGAGCGCCCGATGGGGTCATATGCCGGCTCTGACTATGAGAAAACACAGGACTTCTTCTATGATTAGTTGATTCACCAGATCTGGTGCCTGAAGTGGATCGCCTCGACTTTAGTTTAGTCTTGGAGTCCGAACTGGAACTCTTTAAAACTGGTTTCACTGTTATATGAGAAGGAAGGGGTTCTCTTTGTACGAAAATTTCTTCGTCAAAGTGACTATCCTTAAAACGCACTGAAGAAGTTCTAAAAGAAGTGGGCGCTCCTAAAGACTCGGTTTCACTAACAATACTATGCTTTTTGTTGGGAACAACCGATGATTTTCTGGACGTAATCTCAATGGAATCGTTGAAACTTCTTTCGTGTTGTTGTCTTTGAACTCTGAAAATGGTTTCCAAATATTAATCATTGAATTTCTAATTTGAAATCAAAAGAGAAGTCATGCGTTAACTCTGAAATCCGGTGTTAAAGAAAAAAATCAAATGACTTTTGAAGAGCACATGACTTACACTTTTCTCACTTCTTGAATCATTTCAAAGAACTGGGATTTACTTTTTCGACGTCGAGCCTCTTCTTTCGCTTTCTATTGAAATAATATTTGAAAAAAAGGTTATTATTGTTTGAGAAGAAAAGACGAATAAATTGAATGACGAGTTCTAATCATTTGAAGCGTTTATTTTTATAAGAGTTTACTTTATTTTATATATTCTTTATTTAATATCTCAAAAGACTTACTCTTTTGACACTTTTTTGAAACAGACTCGCGATCTGTCCTTCCCTGAGATTAGTCATAATTTCTTTGGCCGAATGATGCGGTGAAACCAATTCCACGGTATTTATGAAACGATACAATTTCTGTGTTTAATGTCACAAATAATATAAATTAAATGATATCTTATTTTCACGCATTTCTACTAATATTAAGTTTGATATTGAGGTCTGACTATAAGAGTGGACTCACTTGACTAAAAAACATGAGGTTTGGACTCTTCCAAAAACATTCTTTTGGTTTCTTTCTTAACATCGGAAGAAGATATTTGAAGACAAAGTGTTCGGTCAGAAGTATTATTGTCCCGACTATTAGTCCAAAGAATAGCATCAAAAATACTCCGGCGACTGCTTTCACAGTCAAAGGCTTTGGTTTGGTCAGCACAGAATTCTCGAGACAGTGGACCCGACCGTACCATTTGCGGTGCAGTTGATCCAAAAAACCGTATTCGTTATACTTTAGTATCAGACTTGAGATCAATTCCTTTGTTGTTTTGATTGGTATTCGATTCAAAAGAGAAAAAATGTTTGAATGAAATTTCAAATTTAGTCTCAACTCAATGACAGTCACTGACAATGGACTCTAAAATTATGTCAAAAGACTTTCTTCACGGGATTTATATCAATGAAATGATTGATTTTTCTTTATTCTGTTCTATAAATATCTATAAAAATGTGTGGAAATAACTAAAGAAAATTTTCAAATATTCAATATTTTCGGAAAAAATGCTTTATTTTATATATATTTCTAAAATAAATGATTCATTGGTTCCTTCAATTTATAGCAAGTAATGAATTTCATAACATCTGATATTTGAGGCGAAATAAAAGTGAAAAATTCACTTCAATTTCAATATAGAGACCAAAAATGTCTTTTAATCATTTTTGTTGAAGTTTAAAAAATGAGTGAAGAAGTGTCTATTCTGTTCATTATTCTTCATTCTGTTCACAAGAATTTGATTTCAATTTTAAACATAACGTTTCTAACAAAACAAATATTTATTTTGAGATTTTTTTTATGTTATTATATCTCAAATTGCGATCGAATTTATCAAAACTTTTTTAAGATTTAATTATATCATTAAAATTGATAAACAATACGTTTGGGATAACAATTGGGAT